>JAJPUD010014534.1:0-36452 GCA_023553655.1 Myrmecobius fasciatus | reverse complement strand
GGGTTCATAATGTAGATATAAAGAGTGAAATTGTAAGCAAATTAGAGGAAGATAGGATAGTTCACCTCTCAGACCTGTGGAGATGGAATATATTTATGTCCAAAGAAGATCTGGAACTCTTCATTGAACACCAAATAGATAAGTTTTATTATATTAAGTTAAAAAATTTCTGTACAAAAAAACTAATGCAGACAAGATTAGGAGAAAAGCATCAAATTGGGAAATCATCTTTACATTTAAGGGTTCTAATAACGGCCTCATTTCTAAAATATATAGAGAATTGTCTCATATTTATAAGAATTCAAGCCACTCTTCAATAGATAAGTGGTCAAGGGATATGAACACACAATTGTCAGATGATGAAATTAAAACCATTTGTAGTCATATGAAAAAGGTGCTCCAAATCACTATTGATCAGAGAAATCCAAATTAAGACAACTCTGAGGTACCACTACACACCTGTCAGATTCGCTAAAATGACTGGAAAAGATAATGATGAATGCTGGAGGGGATTTGGGAAAGCTGGGACCCTAATACATTGTTGGTGAAACTGTGCATGGATCCAGCCATTCTGGAGAGCAATTTGGAACTATACTCAAAAAGTTATCAAACTGTGCATACCCTTTGACCCAGCAGTGTTTCTATTGGGCTTCTATCCCAAAGAGATCTTAGAAGAGGGAAAGGGACCCACATGTTCAAGAATGTTTGTGGCAACCCTTTTTGTAGTGGCTAGAAACTGTAAGCTGAATGGATGGATGCCCATGATTTTGAGAGTGGCTGAATAAATTATGGTATATGAATGTTATGGAATATTATTGTTATGTAAGAAACGACCAGCAGGATGATTTCAGAGAGGCCTGGAGAGACTTGCATGAACTGATGCTGAATGAAACGAGCACAACCAGGAGATCATTATACACGGCAACAATAATACTATATTATGATCTATTCTGATGGATGTGGCTCTCTGCAACAATGAAATGTCTCAAACCAGTTCCAATTGTTCAGTGAAGAAAGCCGTATATATCCAGAAAGAGGGATATGAAATGTGGACCACAACCTATCATTTCCATGACCTCTAAAAAAAATTTCCTAGTAGGAAGTCTCAGCTACTGCTTGCAGCTTTACATTGGGTAATAATTTTAACACTCACTTTTGTAAAGAGATAATGGACCTGTTTACCAACTCTGAAGATATTTTGAAACTAAGAATAATGGGTATTATGTTTAATGAGGGAATTATAACTAGATTAAGAGGATTGACAAAATACAATATTTTTATAAGAATAATATAGTCACAGAATTACAATCAAACCCATGTTCAAATAAGAATCCTATTTATAATCTCCAGAGGTGGCTATCAAGCCGTCGATTTAAGGATTCCTCTAAGAGGGGACCCAATAATTTCAAAGACAACTTAATTCACTTTTGGATAACTCTGATTATTGGTAAATTGATCTTTAAATCAGGCATATTATTTTTCTTTGCAAATGTCATCCATTGCATCCATTGTAACCTGTCAGGTTACAATCCACTGTTGAAGCTTTAAGAGAGTCTGAGATTGTGTTGTAGCCAAGATGGCAGAGAGTAGACATATCTTTATCTGAGCTCCTCCTAGTATCCCCTAGAATAACAGCAGATCAAGCTTCTGAACTGGTTTTGGAGTGACAGAACTTACAAATACAAATTCCCAGCAGAAAATACTTTGGAAGGACTTCAGAAAAGGTTTGTTTCAAGTGGGCAAGAGGAAGGACTTTGTGGTGTCAGTCTGCACCCAGGGAATCTCTGGGAGGCTCTTAGGTTATATTGTCTTGGGAACAAGCCAGTGAATCAGCAGTTTAGTTGTAAGATACATAAAGCAAATACAAAAGGCAAATAGTGAGCCTCTGAAACCCAGAAAAACATGGTACTGGCCACAGCTACCCAGCATAAGAAGTCAGTCAGCACCACCAGACCCAGGGCAACATAAAGCAGCTGTTGCCCTTTTGCCATAAGAGCAGAACTCAGCCTTAAAATAATGAACAAAAAACAAAATGAACACTGACTATAGATAATTTTTATTGAGGAAGAGAAAAGGAGACCTCTAAACCTGAGGATCCTAAAGGCAAATCACTTCCAGATGAAGCCTCAAAGGGTGATTTGGTCCCCATTTCACAAGGCTCTCTCAGAAGAATTCAAAAAAGATTTTAAAAGAGAGTTAGAAGAAAAATGGGGAAAGGCCATAAGAACTTTGCAAGAGAGTTTGGAAAATTATCTGAACAAAAATTATCTGAAGAAAACTCCTTAAAATAGATTTACTGAAATGGAAAAAGCATGTAACTCTTTGAAAAATAGATATGAAAAAATTACTGAAAGGCAGAATTTATGAAATGGAAAAAAAATTGCAATGAACAAAACACCTCATTGAAAAGTTCAATTGGCCAAATGTAAAAGGAGATAAAAAAAAGCTAACTGAAGAAAATAATTTGCTAAAAATTTGAATTGAACAACTGGAAGTGAATTACTGAATGAGACTTCAAGAATCAGTTAAACACAACCAAAAAATGAAAGAATTGGGGAAAATATAAAATAGCTCATTAGAAAAAATAATTGACATGTAAAATAGATGTAGGAGAGACAATCTAAAAATTATTGGACTTCCTGTTTTCCTTTTGCATATTAAGATACAAAAATCTTAAATATAATATTAGCAAAGAGATTACAGTAAATCATCCCTGGGATAATACACCATGACCAAGTAGGATTTATAGCAAGAATGCAAGGCAATATTAGGAAAACTATTAGCATATTTCACTTTATCAATAACTAAATTAACAAAAATCATATGATTATTTCAATAGATGCATAAAAAGCATTTGACAAAATCCAACAACCTATTAAAAATGCTGGAAAATATAAGAATAAATGGAGTTTTCCTTAAAATGATCAGTAGCATTTATTTAAAACCATCAGCAAGCACCATATGCAACAGAGACAAACTAGAACCACTCCCAATAAGATCAGGGGTGAAACAGCATTTCCCACTATTACCATTTCTATTCAATACTGTGTTAGAAATATTAGCTTTGGTAATAAGAGATGAAAAAGAGATCAAAGGAATTAGAGTAGATCATGAGAAAACCAACTTATCACTATTAGTAGATGATATGATGATATACTCAGAGAACCCTAATGAATCTACTAAAAAGCTACTAGAAACAATTCACAACTTTAGCGAAGTTGCAGGATACAAAATAATCCACATAAATCTTCAGCCTTTTTATACATCACTAACAAAATGCAACAGCAAGAGATACAAAGAGAAATTACATTCAAAACAACAGTAGGAAATATAAAATATTTGGGAATCTACTGCCAAGGCAAAGTCAGGAACTATACGAACACAATTACAAAACACTTTTCATGCACCAAAAAAACTCAGAACTAATCAATTGGAAAAATATCAAGTACCCATGGGTAGGCCGAGCAAATATACTAAAAATGACAATGCTAACTAAATTAATCTGCTTATTCAGTGCCATGCCAAACTGTCAAGGAATTGTTTTATAGATCTAGAAAGAAATAATTAAAAAGTTCATCTGCAAGAACAAAGGGTCAAGAATTTCAAGGGAATTAATGAAAAAATTACAAATGGAGGTGGCCTAGCTGTACCAGACCTAAAAATATATAATAAAACAGTGTTCATCAAAAACTTTTGGTACTGGCTAAGAAACAGTGTAGTTGATCAGTGAAATAAGTTAGGTTCATGGGACAAAATAGTCCATGACTATAGTAATCTAATGTTTGACGAACCCAAAAATTCCAGCTTTTGAGATAAGAACTCACTATTTGACAGAAACTGCTGGGAAAATTGGTAATTAGTATGGCAGAAACTAGGCATTGACCCACACCTAATACTGTATACCAAGATTAGATTGAAATGAGTTCATAATTTAGATATAGAGTGATGTTATAAACAAATTAGAAGAATAGAAGGAAGGAATGTGTGGCCAAATAAGACTTGAGTACATTATTGAACACAAAATAGATCATTTTAATTATATTATGTTAAAAAGTTTTTGTACAAATAAAACCAATGCAGACAAGGTTAGAAAGAGGGGGCAATAAACTGGGAAAAATTTACATTCAAGAATTTTGATAAAAGTCTCATTTCTAAAACACATAGAGAAGTAATTCAAATTTATAAGAATTCACGCCGTTCTCCAATTGATAAATGGACAAAGAATATGAATAGACCATTTTCAGATGAAGAAATTAAAGCCATTTCTAATTATATTAAAAGGTGCTCTAAATCACTATTGATCAGAGAAATGAAAATTAAGACCATTCTGAGGTACCACTATATACCTCTCAGATTGATTAAGATCACTGGAAAAGATAATGACAAATCTTAGAGGGGACATGGGGGAAACTGGGACACAAATGCATTGATATTGGAGTTGTGAACTGATCCAACTGTTCTGGAGAGCATTTTGGAATGATGCCCAAAGGGCTATAAAACTATGCATACATTTTGATCTAGCAGTGTTTTTTTCTACTGGGTTTATATCCCCAAAAGATCATAAAGTAATGAAGGGGACCCACATGTGTAAACATGTTTGGGTCAGACTGTTTTGTAATGGCAAGAAACTGGAACTGAGTGAATGCCTATCATTTGGAGAATGGCTGAACAAGTTATGCTATATAAATATTATTGAATATTATTGTTCTATAAGAAATGACCAACCAGATGATTTCATAGAGGCCAGAAGAGACTTACATGAACTAATGCTAAGTGAAATGAGTAGAACCAAGAGATCATTGTACAGGGCAACAACAAGTTTATATGAAGATCAATTCTGATGGACGTGAATCTTTTCAACAGTGAGATGATTGAGTTCAGTTCCAATGATTCTGTGATGAAGAGAGCCATCTACACCCAAAGAGAGGACTTTTGGAACTGAGTGTGGATTACAACATAGTATTTCATTGTTTTTGCTGTTTGCTTGTATTTTGTTTTTTTTCTCATTTCTTTCCTTTTTGATCTAATTTTTTCTTGAGCAGTATAATAATTGTATACATATATATATATATATATATATGCAGCATTTAACATATTTTAACATACTTAACATATATTGGATTACTTGTCATTTAGGGGAGAGGGTGGAGGTAATTGGTGAAATTTGGAACACAAGGTTTTACAATGGTTATTGTTGAAAAATTATCCTTTTTTTGGGATATTGAAAATGTTTGGAAAATAAACGGATTTAATAATTAAATAAGAGAGTATAAAATGGGGGGGGGGGAAGAGTGTCTGAGACTATTAAAGAAGAGACAGAATATAAGAAAGCTAAGGATAGAGTTTTGGAAAAAGATGAACTGAATGGCTCCCAATCAAGCTAATGAGACCTTTGTCTGATAATGTGGATTTTATCCCTTCCCTATGCACCAGGGACAGCATTTAGAGGAGAGAATACAATCACTTTCATTCACTTAGAACTGACAGCTAATCATAAGGAGATACAAAAGAAACAACTAGAAAAAAAAATTGTAGAGCCTAGTGTAAGGAAAAGCATATTTGTACAGCATCTGAAGTCATAGTTATATTGCATTATAATGCAAAAATAATTTTCATGTTGGTGACCTTACTTCATCAAGAAAAAAAATAAATTATGTTCAGTAACAACTACTTGTTATTTTATTGTCTGTTTATATTTCTAACAAAATATTTTTTAAATAGGCATTAATGAATGAGTGAGCCATTTGGCTGGAAGCTCAATCACTAAGGACACTTCATTCAGCACTGACACCAGAAGAAGGAAATTATATCTTTTTACAATAAAATTGGATAAAATAGAGTTGTTCCGTGACACTTTGACACCTCTGCTCTAAAACATTTCAAACTTTGCTTAAGGATATTCAATAACCTATTAGTCCCCAAAATAGTTCAGTCTAATTAAGGAAAGCTCTAGTGGTTAAGAAGATAATTTATATTAAGCACAAATGTGTTTGCTATTTGTACCTATTACTCCTAGTTCTGATTTTGGGGTCACCCAGAACATGCCTAACCATGTTTTCATATGTTAGCTATTCACACAATTGAAAATAGTTATTACATCATCACCTCTAATTTGCATCTTTTCTATGATAACATTCCAAGTCTTTAATCAATCCCCAGACTATATCATTTCTTAGTCTTATTTTTCCATATTTCTTCCCCACTTATAAATGTAGTACCTGGAACTGTACACAAAACTTCAAATTTGACCTGACCAACATAGTGATATCACATTCTTCGCGTCAGGTATTTTCTTTCTCAATTCAACCTAAAATCACATTAGGATTTATTTAAAAAAATAATTTTCCTGTTAACCCTGTTGATATATTATTCTAAAACTTCCTGAACTCTTTCAGACAAACTGTTTTATCTATTTCTCTATTTACCTCCTTTAATTGTACATATTGATTTGTTTTACTGAGCCCACTTTGCTCTCCCAAAGACTTCAGACTTCAAAAGATAGACCAAAGGGGGCTAACGGTGGACTTTTAAGGAATATAAGTAAAGAGATACTAAAAGATCAACTAACCTCTTTTGATAAATTTAAATTGCATATTCCTTATGCATTACTTCTTAGCATACTCAAAGACTTGTAAAGGTGGTGATATTAAGTAAGTATCAATGATCTTGAAAGACTTAGAACGAAAGAGGTATTACAAGACTGGGGAGGGACACCTATTCCAACATCTCTCAGCAGAATTTGTAAAGTCTATGAGTTTGACTTCAATTACTGGCCAAATCTGAATGTATTAGAAGTGAAATTTGATATTGGGTTTTCTGAATTCAGAGTCACTTTTCATTACACTGACTTTGCTATGAAGAAATATATATGATTCTGGAGATCATTATCTAAGTTGAGGTTGGACATTTAATAATGATTCAACTAATTCCAATTGACCTAATCTACTAACTTAAATCTCTTCATTTGTTCATAGCAAAGGCATAAATTATGTGGCCATCTCGGACTCTACCCCTCAGTAAATTAATATATGTGTGAATACATGCAAATATATGCACACACATGAATGAATATGCATGAATGCATGTATATATATATATATGTTACATATGTTATAATATGTTAATTTTTAGGGGGAAGATTTTCCATTTTTCTTTATTTTAAACTTAAATAGAAAATAGGAAAGGAAAAAATGCATTGCTATGTGAATAGTAGAACATAAGCTATTAAAAAAGCAAGAAATTTTCATTAAAAAAACCTCATATAATAAACACTACACATTGTTTTCAGTTGTCCATATTTTATTTACTTCCTTGTAGATATTCTTTTATTCGCTGCTTTTTAAACTTCATTTCCCCCTCCCAACTACCCCCAAATGCTACAATTAAGTGTAAACATATAGACATATGTCCATGTTTATATACACATACATCACACATATACATATATACAATATATATATATATACACATGTATATAAACACACATATAAATATATATATATATATGTGTGTACATATATATATAATCATACAGTATGTACACATACACATTCATATGCATCAAGGTAAGATTTATTCTTGTTTGTCCTCTGATTCTTTGAAAGTGGATAACATTTTCCTTCATTAATCCAAGTTTAAACTATTAATCTAATTCCAACAACTAATAATTTCCTACATGAAAGATTAAGATTTTAGCGGGATGTTGGATGTTGTACAAAAAAGATTACTACAAACTATGCATAGTCACATATTATTTTACACTTTGAACAATAATTTACATAAATATTGAGGTGGAGTGCTTATCAAGATTTTAGAAGAGATAAAGATAAGAAATATAACCACTATCTTGTATGATAAAGTCTGTATTCAAAAATATCTTAGTAGACTAGAAAACTGGGCCAAGTTAATATGATATTTATTATAAAGATTAATGTAAGTTCATATTCATAGATTCAAAAATCATTTTCTTAAGTATATAGTTAGAATACATGATTTGAAATATTATCTACGGGGTTTTAGTGGAATGAAGCTCATAGTGAATCAATAGTGTCTTATGGAAACAAAAAAAAAATCTAATTTAGATTTTATAACAGGAGTTATGCAGGGTCCAGGATTAGAGGTGACAGCTCTGCTGTGTTTTGGCATGTTTGTATGGCATTTAAAGTTCTTCATTTAATTCTAGGCACCATAACTTAGAAATGACAATGATAAATCTTGTGTCAAGAATAGGGCTCTAGGATGGTGAAAAGTTTTGATACTATGCATTAAAATCACTAGTTAAAGAAATTTGAGTTGTTTAGCCTGAAGAAGAAAAGATATAATTTGATGATTTCAGTTATTTGAAAATTTATGAAATGAAAAGTCAAGTAGACTTGTTTTGCTTGCCTGCAGAGGACAGGACTAGGAGAAATCAAGACAAAGTTGAAAAGATACATTTTTCGTTTTGAAGTATGAAACATTTCCTAAGAGGCAGTTAGTAACATTGTAGATAGAACCCTGGAAATAATATTAGGAAAACTGGAACTCAAAACTGTTATCAGATTTTACTAGTTCCCTAATTCTGGGCAAGATATTTAAATTCTTTATGTCTTTAATTTCTTCAACTATGTAATAAGGGTAATAACATCTCTTCCGAGGTTGTTGTGAGCATAAAATGTGATTTATTTATAAAGTGCTTAGTATAGTGTTTGGCTCATCATAGGTACTTAATAAATTATTATTTTAAAGCATATTAATTAAAGTTATAATTATCCTTCAAAGGTTACTTCAAAGGGTAGTGAGTTCTACCTTCCTGGAGATTTTCAAGGAAAGCTCAAATGATTCTTTCTTTTGTTCTTAGATAAGGTTTGGACTTAATGGTGTCTGAGATTATTTTTAGCTCTGAGTTTCTATAATTCTCTGAACCCTAAGGTTCAGTTCTATAGGCCTGCATAGAAGAGATTGAAGAATTTTTTCCTCATCCAAACTTTAAGTTCAACATGTGCAGCACTGTATTAATGCTTATCAATTGGAATTGATTGCAGAATTGTGGTAAACATGGCAGAAGCAGAGCTTATAGCACTGATGTTTGTATAATATCCATTGAGAAGGATGAGTGTCATTAGAATGGGAAGACAATGAAATGTGTTTCACTGAATAAATATTCCTTAACTGGAGGACAAAAGGCACTTTGATTATTTGTTCACTGCAAAACATATTAAAAAAAAACTTTAATTATATAAATAGAGAGCAGAGGAGCGGGTATAAAATAGAAGACATTAATCTTTAAGTTGTTTCTACAACTTAGTTAAATACTTAAAGCCCCCATGTTATGTGTGAATGCAACTTCAAGGTATGTACATCTCCACTCCCTTAGGAAAGTGATTCCCTTTTTAATATAAAGAAGGATATGTTTAACATATAGTCATACCCTCATGATTACATTTTCATAAGCATAAGCTTCATATAGATAAATTTAACTAGCTCCAAGGTTAATAAGCTCATCATGTATGTGCACCCCAGGGAAACCTCTAAACCTTCCCTTTCCTCATAGTTATACCCTTTTAAAGTTATATTAAATCAAACCAAAGTTATATTAAAAACAAATGAACAAAATAAAACAAAAACAAAACAAACAAATAAACAAAAAAACACAGCATGGTTCTGTTCTCTGCTTAGCCAGTTTTAACCAAAGCAGAACAGCTAGCTTGGTAACTGAGGCTGATTTTCTAATGTGTGAGAAAAGCCTGCCTAAGAGGAGCACAACAACCTTGCTAGTAGCCTTAATGGGATGATCCAGGACTTTTCACATACAGTTTGTGATTTTCCCTATATAGGTGAAGAAATTGAGGCTCTAAGAGCTTAACATTAAGTGACTTGCTAAAGCTTTAGAAGTTAATTAGTGTCTCAGGCCAGATATAAATTGAAGCCTTTCCAATTCTAACTTCAGAGCTATACCTACTACATCATTCTCTTTCCCATCTCCATGACTTTACATGGCCATTCCTAATGATCATAGCACTTTCTCTGTCTCTTGCAATTCCTCTCTCATGTTAGGGCTCAGCTTATGTTTTACTTTTAATGGAAGACCTTTTCTGCTTCTTCTCCAGTTGTCTTTGTTCTCATTTCCTACGTGCATAGCAAGACTTTTTGCACTGTCTTTTCCAGTTTACCATGTAAGTAGTACTCTTTTTCTCAAACTATCTTATACTAATTTTGCATTTAATGTCTTTATATTTATTCTGTTTGTAATTAGGTTTAAGTTTTTCTTATTAATTTGAATGCAAACATGCTAAGAGTAGGCATAGTTTCTTTATTTGCAAGTAATTTTGTATCTTTAACCCCTTGTATGGGGCCTGACAAATAGTTGGCATATTAAAATGCTTTTTGTTTACTTGCTTGATTGATTGGGCAAACAAAGAAGTATAGGACACTTTCCCTATCATCTAGGAATTTGCACATTTATTTTTGGATATAACATAATAATAAATCATATAATTACAAGATAAATATTTGAGCCAGCAATAGAAAAGATCTTAGAGATCATAAAATTTAGCCATTTTATTTCACACAGGAAAAATGGATATACAAAGCAATCTGAAATTATCTTTCATATAAGGAATTTTTTGTATTTTTCAAAATTTATTATTTTTCATATCTTTAGATGTCATGTTATGCCCTGAATTGTCATGCCCTGAATTGCTATTCCTGAATTCCCTGAATAAAATTATTATTCCTATCTATTTCCTTGCCATTATGATTGGGAGAATTGAGTCAGGAAAATCCTTGGCATATCATTGAGTCATAAAATCCAGGTGCATTATCTTGAACCTTGCTAGGATAATTCCTCTTCTGTTTGTCCCTCTCCACACTGTCACCAGCCCTCAATCTTCTTATCTTGACCCTTATCCTGTCAGGATTAAGTTATGATCCTTTCCTGGAATTATGGCTTGTCTGCTCACCCAGTGTCCTTGCCCTTCTTATCTGCCTTAGTTTCCCCTATAAGATTGCATACTCAGGTAATGTATTCTTTTTGCAAACCCTGTTTAGCTAAAACCCAATAAAAGTTCCTTGCTTAATTTCCTTTGGGCTGAATGATTTTTGGACATGAGTTTCACTTAGCCAGCTAGTCTAAACTCTCCCCACTAAAAGATTATAAATCAATCTCTGTCTTGCCTCAGTTTCTCTGGCATTAGTCATAGGAATTTGTTTTAGGTGGTAGGGCATATGACTTGAAGTCAGAAAGATCAGTCTCAGATTCTTGCTGGCTTAGGATTCTGAGCAAGTTACAAGACATACTTTTCTATGTCTTTGTTTCTTCATCTGAAAAATCAGAATAATTATAACATCTATTTCACAGGGTTGCTGTCAGATCAAATTAATTTACATATGAAAAGTGCTTTGCAAACCTTAAAATACTATATAAATGCTAGTTGTTATTAAGGGATCATTCTGTATTGGAGTAGTCAGGGAAGGAGAGATTTAAGTAGGATCAATTGTTTCACTTTACCTTTGAAGACTGAGTTGGATGTGAACTGAAAGTGCCAGTGTTATAACCAATATGAGGAAATTAGAAGTTTGTCAGAGGATAATGAAATTGAGGGGTCTTTCATTTTTGAGCACAGAAATTTATAATTCTTTAACAGGTAGAAAACACTGGCTTTAGCACAGAGTAAGTAAGGATCATTAAATAAAATAAAAAGAAAAAGGATGATCCATTTCTTTCCTTTTCTTCCTATCTTATGGCCCTCTTGGTCACTGTTCCCATATCTTGTTATTTTCTACTAGTCTCTTTTCACAGCACTCTGAATCCACTGTGATCAGGAGAGAACATTGATATTTTAATGTTCCTTTATGTTTATTTGGATGAAGAAACCCTGGCATAGAAAGATGTGACTCAACTCTGCCTTTAATTTATGGATTGACTTTGGACATTTTCAATTTTAGGATGGACATCTGTCCCCATTTCTGTATCAATGGGATAAGAAGAACAAAATGATATTATTAAAAAGTATTTAGCATCTTAGAGAAAGTATTTAGTGTTAATTTAGTTACTAAATTTCCCAGCTGCATCCCTGAAATGTTATGATTTATGCAAGTTGAGGAGAACAATATTTCCTGGTTGGTGGCAAAGATTTATGTTATGAATCAGCAATTTTTCTTGACTATATCAAAAAATGTACCTCATGGTTTTCTGCAACACTTATATACACTAACCATACAAGAAATGAGAGAGAAAAATAAATATGGTGCTATGTAGCTTTAAGGGACTGAGAAGGCTCTTTAAACATTCATTGGAGGTGGAGGTGGAGAAGCCTCAGGGAGTTGGATAAAAGAAGACATTATTAGAGGAATTTGACTTTTTTGGAAACATCTATAATATTTTCACTTTGAGCAAATAGTTGGACCACTTTCCCCTCCAACCCCCCACCAACCTGTAAAACTGTGGTCCTTTCCTGTTTCCCAATCTGTCATCCAAGTAAATAGAGGAAAGATCTTTTAAAACACTCCCATTCCATCAATGCAGGAAAAGTGTGAATTCTGTGGTGAACACTAAAAATCAGTCCAGAGAATGGATGCCATGCAAAAATCGGGGCCAGGAATTTCAAAGAAAGGCCTGACCTGGGCTAGGAAAGGGAATTGCAGTTAGCAAAGCATAGTCAGCAAAATTGTTTATTTTTACTGGAAGAAGCTGCCAGGATCTGCTGGTTATGGACTTAGGAAGCAGTTGTATGAAGTTTTAAACTTGCACTGGTCTTGGTAAATGAAGATCCTATTAAAAGCAGATGATGATTCATGGCAAGTTTTCACATTTCATTTGAAAAAAGAATGTTCCTATCTCATTTTTGATCATTTGTAAGTCTATGGCTTGGCAAGCTCTACATTAGCATGAAAGAGTTTGCTTCTCTTCACCTTTCTCAGTCCTTTGTTTTCTACCTGAAGCTGAAATTTTAGACTATGGAAGGAAAATTGATTAGTTTGTACCCTCTCAACTAAATTTTTTTAAAGTGCCTCTAACCCCTTCTTCCCCCAACAAGTACAGCTATATATGTATATGTGTGTGTTTATGCCATATATATATGTGTGTATAAAATAATTATATATGTATAGATGTTTATGAGTATGTATATACATGTATGCACATAGATATAATGGTGTTATATGAATGTGTGAATACATATGAAAGAATCATTTACAAACACAAAATAATTTCTAGATGGGATGTTTATTTGTATTTTTAGAAAAAACATATTATTCGTATAAACTGCAGTAGAATTAAGAGAGAAGGATATTGTCTCAATGGTCTAAAATTATTCTTTTATTGTCAATTTTTTGCAATTTTGCTTTGAGCACCCCATGTAATGATTGTCTTCTAGGGTAAATTCAAAGACTTTTGTAAACAGAAATTTGAGAAGACTTTCTTGTTCTCCATTTTCTTTGTGTCTGATTCATAAAACTTAATAGTTCATTTGTTCATAAACCAGTGCATTTTAACAGAAATGAAGTTATTGAATTGTCTGCCTATGATAACCACTAGCATTTATATAATACTTCAAGGAATCCAGAATACTTGGTCATTACAATATGTGAGGTGGGGGTTATTATCATTTTCATTCTGTGGGTGACAAACCTGAGGTTGATATTTGAATATACACTCCTATTTTTCACTCCATTGTCAGTACCATATATTAGAAATCTCGGCCTCACTATTATTCTCCTCATATCTCTCTTTATAATACTATAGTGAGGAAAGTGTACTGTAAGAGTTAAGACAATATGGCATAGAAGATAAGGATGCTAGGATTAGAGATGTATATTTATGAATAAATCAATTAATCTTTTGGACTCCATAGATTAAAAGATGAAAAGGATTTGGAAGTCATGTACATTTGAATGAAGACTTCAAAGATAAAGAAATTGGGGCCTATAATCTGAAAAGTGTTGCCCCAAAATTATGTGGGTGCAAAAACAGAAGAGCATCTGAACCAGTGAGTTTACTCTTCTGTGAAATGGACTTTAAACATTGATGGCAGGTGGCTCAAATGAAATGTTTATAAAATTCTTTGTGAATCAGAAAGCAACAAATAAATTTTGTTCATTGTTAAATTGGGAAATGCCATGAAGGGAATGGAAAGAAAAGAAAAACAAAACAAAACAAAAGTAAGGAAAATAGTTGAGAAAAAGCTGACTTGTTCAAAGTAACATAGATATTAAGTTCAGGGTGCTAAGATTTGAACGGAGGGCTAATTACCCTTTTCAGTAGCTGTAATCAAAATTTATAGCTATTTGGGCCTCTATATAGTTCTCTCCCACATACCTCCCTTAAAAAAAACAAAAAACAAAAAACAAACAAAAAAAAAAAAAACATTGCTGGGGCAGCTAGGTGGTGCAGTGCATAGAGCATCAGCTTTGAAGTCAGGATAACCTGAGTTCAAATCTGGTCTCAGACACTTAACATTCCCTAGGTATGTGACCCTGGGCAAGTCACTTTACCTCAATTGCCTCTGCAAAAAAAGCAAAACAAACAAACAAACAAACAAAAAAAAAAAACGTTGCTGCCTATGACCTTCCTGTTTCAATTTATGTAATGATTTATCACCTTTGGTTATAAAAAACCATTTTGCTAAAGCAAGGATTTGGCTGCAAAAAAAATATTATTCTTGAATCTGAAAATGTGAGCATGCTATAACACATTTGCCATTCAGGTATTTTATAGGCACCCTGAAAGGAAGCAAGTTTGAAATAGTAGGCCCTTTCAATGAAGCTTAATTTCTTCATATCCGGAACCCAAACTTTTAGGCTAGGCATTAAAAAGCAAACTTAAAAGGGGGAAATCAGGCATATGCATGAGCAACGGACAATGAGGTTGTTCTAGAGACCTGTTTGGAAAAGTTGCTGTCCTGACAGTTTGTGTACTGTAGCCAAATGCATGGCTAATGACCCATGAAGGCATAGACCTTTGACAAAATAAACAATCCCTGAACAATCTCACTGAACTAGACTAGCTAGCCTCACATCTATGAACTCTAGATGAAAGCAGGATTTGTGGTTGGATAGCAGTGCCTGAATACGATGAATTAAAACCTGATTTGTGATCAGCATGTTATGAGAAAAGGGGGTATTGTAGAACACCATGGGAGAGGCATTACCTTATAAGTCACTTAAATGTTAAAATTGGAGGAAAAACACAAAACTGAAATGATTTCTTAGAATTATAAGAATTCAATACTAGGAGTGTTGTAATAAGGGGAATAATTAATCAATCCAACAAGAATGGATAGATTTGCTAAATTCATAGAATTATAGATTGTTAAATATGAAAAGCAGCATGAGTACTGGATTTGGAGAAGGGAAAACCTGGGTTCAAATCATCCCTCATAGAATAATTATTTGTGTAATCCTGGGCAATTCACTTATTTTTTCTGTGCCCCATCTGTAAAAGGGTGGTAAGGTATACAGAATTTGACTTGTAAGGCTTCATCCAGTTCTAAATCTATGATCCTTTGAAAAGAACTTAGAGAACAGTTGTCATTAATTTTTATTTTACAGAGGAAGAAACTAAGGCCAATGAAGTTTCAGTGAATCAATCTGGATTTTTCAAAAATGATGTTATTGTGACTAATATGAAAATATGTTTTATGACTATTCATATATAGTCTCTGCCTTGCAAAACCTTGTGTTGCAATTTTTTCTCCCTTCCTTCCCCCATTCTCTCCTCTAGATAGCAAACAATCTAATATATGTCAAATGTGCAATTCTTCTAAAGATTTTATGTATAGTCTCTGTCAAATTGCTTACTTTCTCAGTGAGGGGGTGAAATGAATTGGAGATAATTTTGAACTCATTTTTTTAAAATGAATATTAAAATTGTTTTATATATAAAAATAAAAAATGTTTATATATTTATATTACATATAAATATATTGCATCCATATACTTATATATGTTATATATACATAAATAAAAAAGAATAAGAACAATATTAATGATTAGTATTAGAATCTTTCAAGTTCTCATTTTATATGTTGAGATCTCATGCCATGCTCTTGCTAAATTCATACCCTTCTCCATTTTTTAAAATTTAACTCCAATTCTCCAATAAATGCTTTAAAAACAAATACATTACAAAGAACCTCAATTGTACCTATTCCAAAATGAACCATGCTGGAATTCATTCTATAATATTTTATAATATTGCTAATAAAGATTAATTTAATAAGTGTACTGTAATCACTGTAAGATTTCTGACAGTGAGCATTCCATCTGCCAAGTAGCCCATTCCATTTTCAGAGAATTGTAATTGTTTTTGCTTTCATCAGGCTTAAATCTGACTTTCTAAACTTCATGACATTGCCACCAGTTTTTCTTTTGTAGCAAAAACAAATCCTAATCCTTTCCCTATAAAAATGCTCTCTAGAGCTCTGAATAAGGCTTGATCTTCTTTTTTCTAGCACAAACTTCCTTCATTCTTCAATTCCTCACATATTATAGTCTCTAGCATCCTTGAAACTTGGCAACTATTTTGGGGATGTGCTTATCCTCCTTAAAATAGAGTTTTCAGGACTGAATGTATTATTCCAGATATTGTCTTAATTGGTTATAGCATAGAAGAATAATTACTTTATTCATCTTTACATCATATCTCTATTTTTGTCTCCTAGGCTAATTGATTTATTTAAACATTCATCCATTTATGTTTTTGTTTGTTATTCAGTCATCCAGTAATTCATTTATTTATTTTTGTTTGAAATGTTAAATCATTATACTTAGCAAGGTGAATTAATTTTGGGGTACCTTAGAACCCATAAATCACTATCAATTTAACAATTGTCTAGCCACACTTGTTCTATCATGTATTTACAGAATAGATTTCTTATCCCAAATGTGGAAAATGAATGAGATGTTTTGGCCTCCAGACTTTATCTGAATAGTGCTATGAATAGACCTGTAACTGAAATCAAGAAGATCTGAGTTTAAATTATTACTTACACATTTACTTGTGTGACCCTGAGAAACTCATTTTACTTCCCCCTACTTCAATTTCCTCATTTTAACAAAAGGTGAAAATAATAATAGTTCTTAACTTCAAGGATTGTTGTGAAGATCAGGATATCTGCAAAGTGTTTTGTAAATCTTAAGGTACCATACAAATATTATATTATTATTACAATATTCTAGCCTTATGTCATTTACAAAAATGACAAGCATGTCTTCAATATGTTCATCCAAGTCTGTAATAGAATGATAGTATTGCAAAAAGCCCATGACTGATTACTGGTGCACTCCGGCAGAGAACTTCTTCCAAACTAATGTTGAACAATTAATGTTTTCTCTTTAGGTCTGGGCTTTCAACCAGCTGCTTTATTCATTTAACTCTGATACATGTAACCCAGTAGTTAGCAACTGTTTTGACTATGAGGATGTATTTAAATTAAAAATAACTTGGGAGCCTTAGATTTGTTTGTACTATTTATAATTACTGCTTGAGGCAAAAGTAATGACCCAAACTATTATGAATTCAATAACTGTTAAAACTAGAATGATACTTTATTAATTTCAATATCATGTTCACATATTTCAAAAGTATAAATGAACCTTTTATTCAGTTTACATAAAGAATGTTTAGGAGGAACTTAATAAAGACTAAAATACAAATGTTTGCATAGATTCATAGATGGATTCATTCCTTTTATCCCATGATTCCTTTTGATAGTAGTGGAGAAGTATTAATTTAGTTAGTTTTTCTACATTATGTTTACAAAGGCTGAACATTTAACAATTCACAAAACATCAGTTAAATACTATTAACATAAAGGTACCTTGCTAGGTACTGTAGATGATGATGCAAAATGGAAACAAATTCTTTTACCAATCTTATATTCTAATGGGAACTGAGAAACTTAGTCAAATATTTTGCTAAAATTAACAATTACCATGTCTCAATGTCTCCTGATTTACTTTGTGAAAAAGGGGAAAAAAAAAGAAAAGGAAATTCTGTCAGTTTGATATGGTTGTTCTCGATGGAAGGATGCTCACTTTTACTGATGGCAGTGTCTCTCTGCCTACTCAGAAACCATTCTACCCCCTTTTTATTTCTTGTAACAGTGTAAAACTTTACTCTTTGGTAAAGTCTTGTCAATTTTCCTTGCACATGCTTCTAAAGGCCACTTTTAGCATTCTTCATCAAAAATGAAAGAGGTCAAAGAATAAGGGTGGTGCTTCAGAAACACTGAAGACTGTTTAATTGTTTGTCATTAAACCTTAGATAGCTGATATGGTGACTGTAAACAGTCACCAATCATTGCTATTCATCTTTACTTCCTCTAGGGATTGTGGTGGAGACTGGACCTGCTATTTTAATAATTAACTCCTAGATGAGAAACATCCTCTACCAACTCAGAGTGACATCTCTCTGAAACATAGGCTAAGATGATATGTACATAGGGTGCTAAAGTTCAGTGGCCTGTTCAAAGTCAGGATTAGGTATATGTCAGAGGAGGAATTTGAACTCAGGTCTTCATGATTCCAAGTTGAGTATTTTATCTTATTTTTTTTTTTTTACCTTTCTCTCCATTATTAAACACATTCTCAAATCTTGACATCTTCAGATCCATGGAATCATTTTCCTCCTTGGATAATTAAAAATTGTACTATTTCTACCATCTCTATCCCCTATGAGAAATATCTAATTATTTATCCCAGAATACTGTGTTCTTTGTTTCTCCTTCTTTCTCTGGTGTCATATTTTTCTATCCTTTTTCTTCTTTATAAAATTTACCCTATGGTTCTCACATTTTCACTTATTTCACAAAAATTTTCCCTTTCTTCTTTCTTTCAAGGAATATCTTATCCTGTCACATAACCTATATAGCAGTGATATGTTCCTCCATTTTTCTTATCTCCTCTAGGATACTTTGTATATGTGTAAATTTGTAATTTAGGCTTTGTGTACATTTATAATTATCATTAATATATGTATATAGTTTTAAATTTATGTAAAAACACATTTTTATCTATTTTACTTTATTTTCACAATGGCCCTATGTATGTGATAAAAGATGTTTTATTGTCCCCTTTTTAGATTAAAAAATTAAACAAATAAAGTTCTACATTTTGGGAGAGACTATCTTATTATTATATGTAACATTACTATTCATATGATGCTAAAATATGTTGCTATTATGAATTCAAAATTTAATTGCAAAAAAAGGAAATTTTATTTTCTGAGATGTTAAAAATACCATATTTGTGGCCAGAACCACAAAAATCTCCATTTTCACAATGGAAGAGATTTGATCTTTTACTATTTCTTGGATGAATTTCTTTTCTGAAAAATAAAAGAGACCTTATATTTTGAATGATCAAAGGCAACCAAATTTTCCCTGATTCAGGAATTGTCAGGTTCAAATTATAATTGAAAAATCTTTCTATGGAGACCTTTGATTTTCTTTTCCTCCTCTGGAACAAGGTGTTCTTAAAGAGGAGTAAGTACCTCAGTTAATTATGAAAACTGGTAATGGAGATAGGGTCACCAGAAGACTTTTTTTTTCTCTAAGTGTTGACAATTTTCTTATATGAGTGTTAGATATCATAGAGGTTTTCTCCTCTGGGCAAAGCCTTTCTGGCCTAACATGCCATATTTTTTTCAGCTTTCTAAAGCGTTTATTACATAAATTGTCCATTATAGTTGTATCTCTTGGTATTGAGTATGGTAATCTTCATTGGGACAGAGACATAGACATTTCCAAATTCCATATGTCCTTTATCACTTGATACAATATTCTCACTAAAGATGACAGTTAATGAAAGCTTGTGGAGTTGTATTAAATTGAAATTCCTTAAAGTAATGCAGGAAAAAAAAAAACATTCCAACTTGAAAAGTTTCCTGAGACCTGAATCTAAGTTAGTTTGTTTTTGGCTCTTGCCATGTTCCTCAAACTTTCCCTACTTTTTTTTTAACTTAAAAAACAAAACAAAACAAAAAAAATACAAAACAAACAAACAAACAAACAAAAAAACATTGTTGAAATAACTCAGATATCTTTTAAGGTATAACCCTTCTTGAATACACCAAAAGATCTGGGACAAAATTTCTACTCAATTAATAGCTCAGTGTCCTTGGATAAGATTGTACTATTATCTGAACCTAAGTATACTTAACTAGGAAATAAGGATACACTACTAGATAGTATTTATAATAACTTCTACATTTTTGGATTGGAGAGGTAAAGCTTTCAAATTCTATGTCTGCTATCCATAAAACCCTGATTTAAAGTGCTCCCACAAATATATACAAAAATACAGCCCTATCTATGAAAAACAATGTTTTTTTGGAGACAATAACATAGACAATTTGATATAATATAATAGAAAAAAATTTATTTTCATGGATTTCCCCCCACACATATTTCTGTTGGTAATACAAATATTGGATAAAAATAAAATGACTGTGCATATAACATTTTAGAAATTATGTTATAATACAGGACATATTGGAACTGCAGTGAATCATGTGAATCAACAGCTGCATTTTACAGATTAAACAATGAAGTCCAATGATTTGTTCAAAGTTATACACGTAGCAGAAGGTAAATAGCAGAGCTTCAATTTGCATCCCAGTCTTCTAACCCCAGAGTTGACACATTTCCATTATACTGCACCACACTGTCACTGTGAATGAATGAATGAATGAACTTTTATTAAATACTAACCATGTGTCAAGTTTATCAGGACTTAATACATGCTAGCTTGCAGTGCTCTAAACATCATTTTCTAAATTTTTATACAAACACACACACTATTTAATGACTTGTCTATAATTTTTAGTTATTAATATGAGGCTATCTAATATGTTGTGTAAAATCTATTATTTTTTCTTTGTGAAAATTGGGATAATATTTGCACATTTACTTTAATAAAATAAGGGCAAAATTAAAAAAAATTAGAAATATTGGATAAACATAAACATAGTTAAATCTATTTTTGGATAAAATGTTAGGTTTTAGTACTGGAACTATTTCATTTTCCCTTTATACTAAGAAGTATTAGCCTAAGGGCTGTCATGCATAAACACTTTACACATGTTTGTTGAATTATTGATTACTATTCAACTATTGCTTCTTCCTGCCATATACATACTTGGACTAGAGAAGGCTCTCCTTCTGTATGATTTTGCAAGATATATATATATTTTAATATTTAAACCTTCCAATGTGCGATGCAAAGTGCCACAGATCATCCTATTTTATAATGATGAAATTATGCCTGAATAAAGGGGATTTAAAAAAAAAACTGATTCTCATAGTATGTTCTAGTTTACTCACATACAGGGATCTGGTAGTGGTATTTGGCATCAGTGAAAGTTAAACTGTGATTATTACAGTAAGAAGTATGGTGAATTTTACTAAGAACTTTAAACTCATTAAAAATGTAACATTTCAATCAAAATTGTACCAGTTCCATTGAAGTAAAGAAGAGAAATTTTCAAGTGTTTCCTAAAGCCTAATTAAGAGCAAAAAAATTAAGGAAAAGAACATATATTATAATGTTCCAATTTATTAATAAGAAATCACATTTTATATTTTATAAAATAAATAATCTAGTAAAATATAGTTTGTGGGCAACTTATTTAATAACAAATGGTGGGAAGCTTATTTAAGGTCACAAAAACAGAATTTGGCAATCCACTGGTGCTATTTGGTCTTCTTTAAAATTTTATTTTCCATGAGAACATTTTGTTATGATTGGTCCCAAAAATATCCATAAAAGCAAAATATTCTGGCATCAATTTCAGATTTTTGCTCTACAATATATTTTTTATTAACATAAGAAGAATGCAGAACCATATTGTCCTGGTCACATACTCTGACAGCTTTGGTGATTAGGACAAACTATATAATTTGTACTAATTCTTGTTGATTTAAGATTGATATTATGAAAAATAGACTGATATGATGTTGAGCGTTTAGATTCCCAAGCCTATATTAAATAAAGAAACCTCTTTAATAACTTCCAAGAAGATGCTTTTATTCTATATATGAAATCCTAAATCTCTATTATAGACATCAAAATAAATGTTTTTAAAGGTAAATATTAGATTAAGCACAGCAACATTTTTTTCTACTTATCTTTGTGTCCCTTGTGTCTCTCTTTTGCATATTTTAAAATGCCTCATTTATAACATCAATTACTCTGGCTTTCTTTTTAGGGTAGTCTGGCAACATTGACTCTTAAATTCCAAAAGAAAACATTGAGGGTTTGAGTTGATCTCTCACTAAATTTGTTTACATACATTGTTAGGAGTCAGTGATTACCTTCCTCTTTAACCACTTAAAATCAATATGTTACTTGAAAGATATAGCAAGAACAAATTAATAAAATGTTTCCTTCAATAAATTTGGGGCATATTTTCCCCTGCCTAACCTCAGTTTCTAGAGGAGTAATTTTAAAATGTATCTCATTTTTCTACATACATTAGTGCCAACAAGTTCAAATCTAAAGGCAGCACTGGAGCCATATAAGTGCTCATTTTAATTTCTATTATTTGATGCTGTTGTTGTTATTTTTCCAGAATGTAGACCCTAAATATTGTTCCTTGCTTCTCAGCACATCAGGGCTAGACTATAACATCTGGCCTGGATACCAATCCTTCGTGTCCTTTGTCTTCTTTCAATGGAGACCTCACTCCTTTCAAATAGAATAGAAAGAATAAGCAAAAAGTGGATAAAGATAGAGACATATTTCTTGGCAATGATATAGTCTGAGAAAATCATCCCTCCGTTTACTGTATGATCTCTTACCAAAAACATTTGACTGAGGTTAATACATGTTACCTAGGCTAAAAAGGAACAGTAAAGAAAATGGAACTAATACAGGCTATAAAACAATTAAAATTTTCTCTTTCCAACTATATATTTAACTAGTTAGAGATATTTATAAAATGTGCATTAGTAGTTCACAGTCTCTTCAGGGAACTCTTTTTTTACATGTTATTGTCATTCTCATGGAAGTTATTTCCATAGCATTTTCTAAAAAGAGAAATACATCAACTAAATTAAGTTGATGGGATCTGTGCATGCACCAATTCATGATACACTGATGAACTTTCTTTTTTTTTATTGTTCACCCTACTCACTTTCTATCTCTCACCAAAAACTGTCTTTTGAAAAAACAAACCAACAAAAAAGACCTCTTCCTTGCAATAGCAAGCAGAACATATCATAGTGAAAAGAATCCTGACTTGAAGCCAGGAAGACGAGAGTTAGATTTTTAAGTATCACATTAATTAGCTTTATGATTTTGAGCAAGTGACTTAATATTTCCATGTTCTAGGAAGCTTTCTAAGACTCTATATTTCAGGAAACACGCTGAGAACTGCATTGATAGAGGAAATTAGATTCCTGGGAATTTTCTATACCAATAAAATTGCAGATCCAGTTTCTAGCCTTTTTATAATAGCAAATGATTACAACTAAGAAAAATGAAATGTCATACTGTTCATGTATAAAATATATGGGAAGATATGAATTTCCCATATATGTTGAAATATGAACTAATTGCTCACATGGAAAAATGACTTGGACAGAAACTATAGAACATAAGAGGATTAGGCTTGTAAATTCCATACTCAGATTCCTAATATAAAAACAATAATGCTGCTCAGGTCACAAAGCAGATCACAGTCTCAATCCTCCAGGCTCAAAAGGGTAGCCAAGCAGTGGCTATGTTATTTCTTAGATCCCAGAGTGGATTGTACATTGGGTTTCAGGGATAAGCACAATAGTAAGTAAGTAGGCCTATTCTCCTAAAACTCATGAGCCTCCAGCTGCAAGGATTGGTACCATAGAAAGAATATTGATCAAAAGCCAGCAGTAGTGTTGTTGAAAACCAAATTGTAGAGTCTATACTCTAGGAAGTCTAGGAAGGGAATAATCAAACAATGCCTTTGAAAAGATCACATACAATTTGGGGAATGAAAGTTCTTATATTTAGATGACCCTGTAATCTTTTAAGAATACAGCACTCAATACCAAAAGTACATAGCAGCAACGACCAGCAGGACGACTTCAGAGAGGCCTGGAGAAACTTGCATGAACTGATGCTGAGTGAAACGAGCAGAACCAGGAGATCATTATACATGGCAACAACAATATTACATGATGATCAACTCTGATGGACATGGCTCTCTGCAACAAAGAATCATCTCAAATCAGTTCCAGTTGTTCAGTGAAGAAAACCATATACACCCAGAGAGAGGTAAACTCTTGCTACCTGATATGGATATCATGGAAAACAACTCCAGGATAGGAAATTTGGATGGATTTATTTTACATTTATACACTCTAAGATTTTGATGCCTGTAAGTGCAAGATAGTCTGCTCTGGGTATTAAATTCATAATTCAAATTCGTCAATGGTATAATTTTTTGAAAAAAATAAAGTTCAACAAATGCCACCAAAAAAAAAAAGAACATAGCAGCAAGGCTCCCAATAAGATGATTCAATAACATACAGGGTCATGACATTCCCACTGAAAAATAATATACTAAATCTGAAACTGACACAAAAACCTAATCCAGTAAGTAAGCTTGGAAGACATACTAAACAAAAAAAATGAAAATATTAAAATCTTAGGGATGTTAAAAGACAGAAAACTAAAAGAGCCGAATAACTCCAAAATATCTAACAGGGATGTTTCAAAAAAATCACAGCTTAAAACAAAAGTTAAAAAAGTTCTATTAGTATTCGTGGAAAAAATAAAGCAGTGGATAAAAAGGATATTGAAAATAAATGAGTATTAGAAAATAGAATTAGAAAAGAAATGAAATTTTTGGAAATGTCTTAGGAGGATAATTTATAGCAGTAAAAGTTATGGAAAGCCTTACATAAGTAAAATTCTGGAACATTAGAACAAATCAAATATCAGTCAATGATTCCATGATAAATTAAAAAAATCTTTCAAGTCAAAATATTGAAAAAAAGAGAAAAACATAAGATGTGCCTTTGCATATATATGGATGTGCACATATATGAAATAATTTATTGACATCATATACATATTTCTGTGTGTATGTTTGCATACATACAGAATAATCAAGGAGAGATAATTTAAGAATCATCAGACCATAAGAAAAGATAAATAAAAAGTACTGGGAAAGTTTCTGGAAGAAAAAGCCAAGAATCTTAAGGGCAAAAAAAGGGGGGATGAAAAGGGCTTAATATTACCACAACTCAAAATATACTACAACACAGTTTCATTAGTATGACTTGGGATGGGTTAAAAAATACATCAGATGATCAGGGGTATAGATTAAGTATACAATATATTGAATCAAACAAAACTAGTAACACAGTATTAAAAAAAAAAGTCCCACAACTCTTTCATTAAAGACATAATTTGATAAACTTCTGGGAAAACTGGACAATAATTGGATAGAAACAAGGTTTATGTCAATATCTGACACCATATACCAGAATGAATTTCACATGGATACATAAATTAGACAAAAAAGATCACATTATAGCTATATTATTGAAAAAAGGAAGAAATAACATTTTTGAACTATGGATTAGAGAAAAATTTATGACCAAACGAGATAGAGAGAAGCATCAAAGATAAAATAAACAATTTTGATTACACAAAATTAAAAAAAGAAACATTTCCATGAACAAATGCAATGAATGTAAGATTAGGAGGGAAACATTAAATTAGGAAAAAAAAAGGTTGCAAGTTCCTATGATAAAAATTTGACTTTCTAAACATATAGCTGCTGATACACATTTATAAGACCAAAAGCCATTTTCTAATATATAAATACTAAAGGATATGAATACATAATTTTCTAAGGAAGAAATTAAACTTCCAACAGTCACATACAATTCTCCAAAACATTAAAATTAGATAAATATAAATGGACACAATTCAATGGTTTCATCTCAAATATATCAGATTGCCAACGTTGACTACAAATGTGAATGAAAAATGTTGGAACGTCTACAGAAAAACAGGCACATTGATGTCCTGTCATCAAAACTGTGAACTGGTCCATCTTTTGTATATATGTATATCTCTATATATTTATACATGCATATGTATCTATGTGGAAATGTCAACATATGTTTATACAGTGGTTTTGTGCTTATGATTCTGTTTATTACATGATCAGAAACATAATTTTAATCATTAATAATGCTATCTTCTGAGTAGAAGATATGAAGTTAAATATTTGTCCTCTGTTTACTTATTGACACAGAAGAATGAAACTGTGGAAAGTAAGCCAATGTTGAAATGAATAATAAAGCAACTTCCCGCATTCTGGGATGAACTGGGTTTAGTTTTGTGGCTCTAGGCAATTGTTTTTTTTTTTTTTTTAAATAGGGTGTTATCTGTCAGGTTCTATTGTAGATTCAGCTGAACAATTGTATTTAAAATAATTAGCTTAGCTAGTATTTTGTTTCCAGGGCTTTCATCCCTGTGCCAAAGATTAGATTGGTAGGTCCATTCTATTCAATTCTTTCATAGTTTAAATAAGTGAGACCTACAAAAGCACAATGTGTCAGGGAATTGTAAGGTAAAGTAGGAGAGGGAGGAATCAACTCCATTTGATTTGACAAAGATTAGCAAGCACCTTCTATATAAAAAAAGTGGTATACCCTAGTAATACATTAAAAATAGTGGTATGTTTTGGAAATACATTAAAAAAGTAGTATAATCTGATAATGCATCAAAAATGATCCCTGTTCTAAGGCTCTTAGATATTATTACTGAGTAATAAAAATATGCACAGATAAATAAATACATTGGCAGTTAGGTAGCAGTGGGTAAATTTGGGGGGCCTGGAATCTTCTTGAGTGTTCCCAGACTCTTAGCAGCTGTGTGATATTTGATTGGTAATAACTTCTTCCCTTTTCTATAGATCTGATGTATAAGCTATCCCTGGCTCTCCTAATTTTCTTATAGTATCACTATGTCTAAATAATATAACCATTTTGACCTTCTTTTGGGATATAGCATAAGGTGCTGGTCTATACCTAATTTCTGTCATGTTATTCTCCAGTTTTTCCAGCAGTATATGCCAAATAGGAATTTCTTATTTTAGAAGCTGAGGTTTTTGACTTTGTCAAACACAAAGTTACTCTGCTTATCTACAACTGTGTGTTGTGTATCTAATCTATTCCACAAATCCATCACTCTATTTCTTAGCCAGTTTTAATGATTAGCACTTTGTAATATCATAAGATCTAGAATGGCTAGGCCATCTTTTCTTGCTTAAAAAAAATTCCCTTGATATTCTTGGCCTTTTATTCTTTAAGATGAATTTTTTTGTTATGTTTTTCTAGCTCTATAAAATATATTTTGTTAGTTTGATTAGTATGGTTCTGATAAAATAAATTAATTTAGGCAGAATTGGCATTTTTATTATATTATCTTGGCCTATCCATAAGCAATGAATCTTTTTCTGATAATTTAGATCTTTGTGAAAATTTGGATGAATTATGTTTTGTAAATGTGTTCATATAGTTCCTGGGTTTATCTTAGTAGGTACACTCACAAATATTTTATTTTTTTCTACAGTTATTTTTTTTTATTTCTCTGTTCTTTTTTTATTAAAGCTTTTTATTTGCATAACATATGTATGAATACTTCCTCAACATTGATATTTACAAAGCTTTCTGTTACAAATTTTAGCCCCAGTCCCCTCCCCTCCCCTAGATGGCAAGAAGTCCACTACATGTTAATAAAGTTAAAATGCTTGATAAGCTGTTGTGCAAGAAAAATCCTATCTACAAGAAAAAAATCAGAGAAAGGAAACACAATGCAAGCAAACATCAACAGAGAGCATGAAAATGTTATGTTGTGGTTCACATTTCATATACCTCTCTCTGGATGTATATGGCTTTCTTCACTGAACAGTTGGAACTGGTTTGAGACATATCTTTGTTGCAGAAAGCCATGTCTATCAGAATTGATCATGTAATATTGTTGTTGCTGTGCATAATGATCTCCTGGTTCTGCTCATTTCACTTAGCATCAGTTCATGCAAGTCTCTCCAGGCCTCTCTGAAATTGTCCTGCTGGTCATTTCTTAGAGAGCAATAATATTCCATAACATTCATATACCATAATTTATTCAGCCACTCTCCAATTGATGGGCATCCATTCAGTTTCCAGTTTCTAGCCACTACAAAAAGGGCTGCCACAAACATTCTTGCACATGTGGAGCCCTTTCCTTCCTGTTAAGATCTCTTTGGGATATAAGCCCAGTAGAAACACTGCTGGGTCAAAGGGTATGCACAGTTTGATAACTTTTTGAGCATAGATCCAAATTGCTCTCCAGAATGGCTGGATCCATTCACAGTTCCACCAAATATGTATTAGTGTCCCAGCTTTCCCAAATCCCCTCCAGCATTCACCATTATCTTTTCCTGCCATTTTAGCCAATCTGACAGGTGTGTAGCAGTACCTCAGAGTTGCCTTAATTTGCATTTCTCTTATCAATAGTGATTTGGAACAACTGTTCTTATGACTACAAATAGTTTTAATTTCATCCTCTGAAAATTGTCTGTTTATATCCCTTGACCATTTATCTATTGGAGTGGCTTGAATTCTTATAAATATGAGACAATTCTCTATATATTTTAGAAAGGAGGCCTTTATCAGAACCATTAAATGTAAAGATGATTTCCCAATTTATGGCTTCCCTCCTAATCTTGTCTGCATTAGTTTTGTTTGTAAAGAAAGTTTTTAACTTAATATAATAAAAATTATCTATCTGGTGTTCAATTAAGAGTTCTAGATCTTCTCTGGACATAAATTTATTCCATCTCCACAGGTCTGAGAGGCAAACTATACTACATTTCTCTAATTTGCTTACCATATCACTCTTTATATCTAGATCATGAACCCATTTAGAACTTATCTTAATATGTGGTGTTAGGTGTGGGTCCAGCCCTAATTTCTTCCACTCTACTTTCCAATTTTCCCAGCAGTTTTTGCTGAATAGTGAGTACTTATCACAAAAGCTGGGGTCTTTGGGTTTATCGAACACTAAATTGCTAAAGTTATTGCCTAGATTGTCCTGATATTCTATCCTATGCCACTGATCGACCGCTCTATTTCTCAGCCAGTACCAAACAGTTTTGATGACTGCTGCTTTATAATATAGTTTTAGATCTGGTACAGCAAGGCCACCTTCATCTGCCTTTTTTTTTCATTAATTCCCTTGAAATTCTTGACCTTTTATTCTTCCAAATGAACTTTGCTACTATTTTTTCTAGATCTGTAAAATAATTTCTTGGAAGTTTGATTGCTATGGCACTAAATAAGTAAATTAGTTTGGGTAGTATTGTCATTTTTATTATATTCACTCGGCCTACCCATAAGCACTTAATGTTTTTCCAATTGACTAGCTCTGATTTTATATGTGTGCAAAATGTTTTGTAGTTTAGTTCATATAGTTTCTGACTTTTCCTGGGCAGATAGATTACCAAATATTTTATCCTATCATCCGTTATATGGAATGGAATTTTTTTGTATCTCTTGCTCCTGAACTTTGTTGGTAATATATAAAAATGCTGATGATTTATGTGGATTTATTTTGAATCCTGCAACTTTGCTAAAGTTGTGAATTGTTTCCAGTAGTTTTTTAGTTGAGTCTCTAGGGTTCTCTAAGTATACCATCATGTCATCTGCAAAGAGTGATAATTTGGTTTCTTCATTACCTACTCTAATTCCTTTTATCTCTTTTTCTTCTCTTATTGCCAAAGCTAACATTTCTAATATAACATTAAATAGTAATAGTGACAGTGGGCAGCCTTGTTTCATTCCTGATCTTATTAGGAATGGTTCTAGTTTGTTTCCATTACATACAATGCTTGCTGATGATTTTAAATAGCTGCTACTAATCATTTTAAGGAAAAGCCCATTTATTCGTTTACTCTCTAGTGTTTTTAATAGGAATGGTTGTTGGATTTTTATCAAATACTTTTTCTGCATCTATTGAGATAATCACATGTTTTTGTTAGTTTGGTTATTAATATAATTAATTATGCTGATAGTTTTCCTAATATTGAACCAGCTCTGCATTCCTGGTATAAATCCTACTTGGTCATAGTGTACTATTCTGGGGATGACTTTCTGTTATCTCATTGCTAATCTCTTATTTAAAATTTTTGCATCAATACTCATTAGGCAAATGGGTCTATAGTTTTCTTTCTCTGTTTTCACCCTATCTGGTTTAGTTATCAGTACCATATCAATATCATAGAAGGAATTTGGTAGTATACCTTCTGTCCCTATTTTTTCAAATGTTTTATATAGTATTGGAATTAATTGTTCTTTGAATGTTTGGTAGAATTCACATGTAAATTTATCTGGCCCTGGAGATTTTTTCTTACTGAGTTGATTAATAGTTTGTTCTATTTCTTTTTCTAATATGGCATTATTTAAATAATTTATTTCCTCTTTGGTTAACCTGGGCAATTTATATTTTTGTAGATATTCCTCCATTTCATTTAGATTATCAACCTTACTGGCATAAAGTTGGGCAAAGTAACTGCTAATTATTGCTCTAATTTCCTCTTCATTGGAGGAAAGTTCTCCCTTATCATTTTCGAGACTAACAATTTGATTTTCCTCTTTCCTTTTTCTAATCAAATTAACCAAAGACTTATCTATTTTGTTGGTTTTTTCTTAAAAATCAACTGTTAGTTTCATTTATTAATTCAATAGTTTTCTTTTTTTAAATTTTATTAAACTCCCCTTTTATTTTCAGAATTTCTAATTTGGTATTTAATTGAGAGTTTTTAATTTGTTCTTTTTCTAGTTTTTTTTTAATAATAAGCCCAATTCGTTGATCTTTTCTTTCTCTATTTTACACAAGTAAGTATCTAGAGATATTAAATTGCCCCTTATAACCGCTTTGGCCATATCCCACAAATTTTGGTATGTTGTCTCCTTATTGTCATTCTCCTGGATGAAATTATTGATTGTGTCTATGATTTGCTCTTTCACCCATTCATTCTTCAGGATTAGATTATTTAATTTCCAATTAACTTTTGGTTTATTTTCTCCTGGCCTTATATTGCATGTGATTTTTATTGCATCATGATCTGAAAATGATGCATTTACTATTTCTGCCTTTCTGCAATTGATTTTGAAGTTTTTATGCCCTAATACATGGCCAATTTTTGTATAAGTTCCATGGACTGCTGAGAAATAAGTAAACTCCCTACTGTCTCCATTCAATTTTCTCCTAAGTTCTATCATGCATAATTCTTCTAACAATTGGTTTACCTCCCTAGTTTCTTTATTGTTTATTTTGTGGTTTGATTTATCTAATTCTGAAAGAGCAAGTTTGAGATCCCCCACTAGTATAGTTTGGCTGTCTATTTCTTCTTGCATCTCTCTTAATTTCTCCCCTAGGAATCTGGATGCTATTGTACTTGGTGCATATATATTTAATATTGATATTGCTACATTATCTATGGTATCCTTTAATAAAATATAGTTTCCTTCCTTATCTCTTTTGATTAGATCTATCTTTGCTTTTACTTGATCTGATATCAGGATTGCTACCCCTGCTTTTTTTTTTTTCACCTGAAGCATACTAGGTTCTGCTTCAGCCTTTTACCTTTATCCTATATGTGTCACTATGCTTTAGATGTGTTTCTTGTAGACAACATATTGTGGGATTCTGGTTTTTAATCCAGTCTGCTATCCCCTTCCGCTTTATGGGAGAGTTCATCCCATACACATTCAAAGTTAGAATAACTAATTCTTCATTTTTTTGCCATCTTTTTTATCCAAGTTATACTTTTCCCTTTCCTTTCCCCTTTCTTCCTTCCCCTCTCCTCAGTATTTTGCTTTTGATGACCCCCTCCCCCAAATAATCCTCCCCCCTTTAGAGCCCCTGCCCCTTTTTTTAATCCTTTCCCTGGAGTCTTCTATTTTCCCTTCTATTAGTTTATCCCTTTTTTTTACTCCTTTCCCTCCCACTTCTCTATAGCAACAGACAAGTTTCTCTATGAAACCAAAAGTGTCTGATACACACTTTCACAACTCAAACTGATGAGATTAAGATTTACACAATCATCTCCCTCCCTTCTTTCTCTCAATTATATTAGGTTTTTACCTTATTTTTACCTCCTTTTTTAAAAATCTTATTTTACCACCTTTTCCCTCTTTCCCCCCGATATGATAAACTTTCCCCCTGTAGCTTTCTTTTTCATCTTATTGAAGTAATATCTAATTATACCCCTGATTTTTAAGTATCTCCATAGTAGAAATAAAATTCTCAAGAGTACTTTCCTTTTTACCTTTTTATGCTTCTCTTGAGTTCTTTGTTTAGTGGTCGAATTTTTTGTTCAGATCTGGTCTTTTCATTAGAAACATGTGAAATTCACCTATATCATTGAATGACCATCTTCTTCCCTGGAGGATAATGCTCATTCTAGCTGGATAGATTATTCTTGTCTGTAATCCAAGTTCCTTTGCCTTTCGGGATATCTGGTTCCAGGCCCTTTGATCCTTCAATGTGGAGGCTGACAGATTGTTTCTGATTCTAATTATTGATCCTCAGTATTTTAATTGTTTCTTTCTAGCTGCTAGCAAAATCTTTTCCTTGGTGCAAGAGTCCTGACATTTAGCCACGATATTTATTGGCGTTTTAATTTTGGGGTCTCTTTCAGGAGGTGATCAGTGAATTCTTTCAATGTTGATTTTGCCTTCTGATTCTACAACCTCAGGGCAGTTTTCTTTCAGGATTTCCTGGAAGATAGTGTTTAGATTCTTTTTTCCATCATGGCTTTCAGGAAGTCCAATAATCCTTAGATTGTCTCTCCTAGATCTATTTTCTAAGTCAGTTGTTTTTCCTAGGAGATATTTCATATTTTCTTCTATTTTTTCATTTTTTTTGTTTTTGTTTCACTGATTCTTGAAGTCTTATTGAGTCATTCACTTGCATTTGTTCAAGTCTTATTTTTAAAGTGTTGTTTTCTTCAGTTACCTTTTTTAGCTCCTTTTGTAACTGGCCAATTGAATTATTTTTTGTTCATTGCACTCTTTTTCCACTTCACTAATTTTATTTTTCAGTGCATTGTTGTTTTTCCACTTCACCAATTTTGTTTTTTCAATAAATTGGTGTCTTTTTCATATCTCTTTTGCAGGGTATTATATCCTTCTTGTAGGGCATTAAATCCTTCTTGCACTGATCTCAGTTTATTTTCCCATTTATCATCCAGCTCTCTTTTGAGATTCTTTATGCAATCTTCCAGAAAGGATTTTTAAAAAGGGGACCAGGTTATATCTCCCTTGATGACTTCCTCTGGAGTTGTTTTGCCTTTAGGAACTTCAGGATCTGGGTTCTGCCTTTTTTTCTCTCCATAAAAGTTGTTGATGGTAAGAACTCTCTTCTGCCTCTTTACTCATTTTTTATTTTTTTAAAAACCTTGGGGTCTGGGCAAAGCAGATAAGAAATGGCTAGATGTTGTAGTTTGCCCTGGGACAATTCTGCTAATTAACTTCTGGTGCCGGGCCATTGGGCTAGGACCTTGCATTTGGAATGGGTTACAAACTGCCTTTTACAAAAGGCAGATCTGCCAGAGCACCTGCCCCCAATCAGGGCAGAGTGTCCCAAGAGCCTCAGAAACACTCACCAGCTGTTTTGAGTTTCTGCCACACTGAGCCCCACCCAGTTTCCTGCCCTGTCTCCTGGATGCCCCCTTTCCTGACTGAAACAGACCTCTATGAAGTTCTTCAAAGGTAACTTCAGCAAGCAGAATTTCTTAGTCCAAGTTCATTGACTTAAAGATCAGTTCAGAGGATTATTTTACTGTTGATTTAAGAGAAAGTCAGAGGAGGACACAGAGAGTTACTCACTCTGCCATCTTGGCTCTGCCCATCTCCTCTCTACAATGATTTTAAATTGAATTTTTTTTCTCTCTCTCCTGCTGCTGGGCTTTGTTGATTATAGGTAGAAATGCTGATAATTTATGTGAATTTACTTATAGCCTACAGTTTTGTTACTGCTTTGTTAATAATGTCAAGTAGGTTTTTTTCAGTTGAATCTTTAGGAGTCTTTAAGTATATCCTCATATTATCTGAAACGAGTGATAGTTTGATTTCTTCATTGCCTATTCTAAATCCTTCCATTTCCTTTTCTTCTCTTAATTCTATAGCTAACATAGTACTATATTGTACATTGAATATGTTTGCTTCATCACCAATCTTATTAGAAATATTTCTAGTTTTTCCCTATTACAGGTAATGCTTGCTGAAGGTTTTACATAAAGACAAATTATCGTTGTAAGAAAAACTCCATTTATTCTTATAGCCACTCATGTTTTAATATGAATGGGTGCTATTTTTTGTCAAAATCTTTTTCATCATCTATCAAGATAATCATATGATTCCTATTTGTTTTGTTATTGATATAGTTAATTATGTTGCTAGTTTTCCTAATATTGAACCAGTTATGCATTCCTGATATATATATGATACATATGTACACATATATCACATATATGTACATAAATATACACATAAATACATACACCAACTGGCCACGGTGAATGATCCTAATGATATATCCTCTTACTAGCTGATATACGTATGTATATATATATATATATATTAACATTTACATTAATATTACATTAACATAATATATATATACATATATATATATATACACATATATTAACATTTAGGCAGCAAGATGGTTCAGTAGACAGTGCACTGGCTCTGGAATCAGAAAGATCTGAGTTTAAATTTGGCCTCTGACACTTAACATTTTCTAGCTGCGTGATACTAGGCAAGTCACTTAGTCCTAATTGCCCCTTGCAAAATAAAATAAATCTTAACATTTATATTCATTAGGGAAATTGGTTTATAATTTTCTTTCTCTGTTTTTTTCTTTCTAGTTTAGGTATCAGCATCATGTTTTTATATGGTACCAAAAGTAATTTTTTCTTGAAATGCTTAATAGAATTCACTTGTAAACTTATCTGGCTCTGAAAATTCTTTTTTGATGGTTTGTTACACTTATTTTTTAAGGCAGCCTACTTCAGTATTTCCTTTATTCATTTTTAATATGGACAATTTATAATTTCATAAATATTCATTGATTTTTTTCTTAGATGATCAGAATTATGGGCATATAATTTGGCAAAATATTTACTAATGATTGCTTTACATTCCTTTTTGTTGGTGCCAAATTCTCCTGTTTCATTCTTGATACTGGAAATTTGTTTTGTTTTTATTTCCCCATGTCAAGGGGCAAAATTTATTGTAATTGTAATACCTATTGAAGTGGGCTAAGTCCCAAAAGGTTTGCTTTTTTAAAAAAAAAATCATATTAAGGGGGGCAGAGCCAAGATGGCAAACTGCAGACAGCATTCTCTGTGAACTCCTGGGACTTCCCTCAGACCCAGACAAAGTGAGCCTTCGAACTGGTTTTGGAGTGAGGGCTCCGCCAAACATTTGGACTACAACGCACTTCTATCAAAAATCTACCTTGAAAGAACTCTGGAGAAGGTTAGCCTCAGGGGAAATCGGCCGCTGGTCACGTTCAGATTCCAGCCGGGGCGGAAGTCAGGGCTGCGATAGAGGGGCAGATTTTAGGCACCCAGGAATCCCCTGGGAGACACCTGGGCCACTTTGCTCTGCTTGCGGGCAGGTGCTTTGGCAGATCTGCCTTTGATAAAGGGTGGATCAAGAGCAGCTGAAAACATGGTCCTAGTGCAAATCTAGCCCGACCAGCCTCAGACCGGAAGTCAACTTGGCAAACTGCCCCAGGGCAAATACAAATTGTTGCAGTATTCTCTGCTTTTGACCAATATCCCAACTTTAAATCATGAGCAAGAAGCAGAAGAGAGCTCTCACCATAGAAAGCTTTTAGGGAGAAAAAATAGAACAGTCCCCAGATCCTGACATTATGAAAACAATCCCAGATGAAGCCATAAAGGCAGACTTAAGTTGGTCTCCCTTTTAGAAGGCTTACCTGGAAGATTGCATTAAGAATCTCAAAGGAGAGATAGAAGAAGAATGGGGAAATAAATTGAGATTAGGGCAACAGAAATATCAAAAACTGGAAAATAGGACTGGTGAATTGGAAAAAGAAAACAGTTCACTGAAAAACAAAATTGGTGAATTGGAAAAAATCACCAATTCACTGGAAAATAAAAATGGTGACCTGAAAAACAAAATTGGTGAATTGGAAAAAGACAACAATTCACTGAAAAACAAAATTGGTGAATTGGAAAAAGACAACAATTCACTGAAAAATAAAATTGGCAAAATGGAAAAAGAATGAATTGGATCATGAAATTCAATTGGCCAGCTACAAAAGGAGCTAAAAAAGATAACTGAAGGATATAATACTTTAAAAATTAAAATTGAACAAATAGAAGTAAATGACTCAATAAGACCTCTCAAGAATCAGTCAAACAAAAACAAAAAAAATGAAAAAATAGAAGA
>JAJPUD010014533.1:20523-40418 GCA_023553655.1 Myrmecobius fasciatus | reverse complement strand
AAAAAAAAAAAAAAAAAAAGAACAGAAGCAATATAAGTACGGGAAGGAATATTAGATCGCCTGACCAAATGAAAGAAATTATTGTTTCACCTTCTGACCTTCTTTTCAGAGCATCGTGTCCTTCTGAGTGCTGGCAACTAGGTGACTAGGTGGCACAGTGAATAAAAATCAGACTTTGAGTCAAAAAAGCCTGAATTAAAATCCAACCTTAAACACCATCTGCTTGACTCTGGGAAGTTACTTAACCTTAATTTCCATATCCATAAAATAGAGATAACCTTTCTCACAGAGTTGTTTGAAAATAAAAGGAAAGTATTTGAACAGGGTTTTGCACACACAAATCCTAGCAATTATTATTATTTGGGAGCAGCAAGGTTGCATAGTAGATAAAATGCTGGGTCTGGAGTCAAGAAGATTCATCTTCCAGAGTTCAAATCTGACTTCAGATATTGATTACCTGTGTGATCCTGGACAAGTCACTTAATACAATTTGCCTCAGTTTCCTCATCTTTAAATGAGCTGAAAAAGGAAATGGGAAACTACTCTTAAGATCCATTCAAGAAAACCCAAAATGGAATCACAAAGAATCAGATACCACTGAAAAACATATATAACAACAAAAAAATTATTGTGCACTTGGCACAGCCCCCAGCACATAATATTGCTTAATAATATTTATTGACTGATCATGTTTATTATTAGATATTTATTTTCATTTGTCACTATCTCATTTTTCATTTTAGTCTCTAATGAAGAAGTGGTCTTTCTTTAAGTTTCTATGTCTAACCTAAATCCTTTACCTTCTTGAATTCTACAGCAGATTCTTCTGTCACCCCTGTTTTCTCTCTAATTTAAAATTTCTTACTTTCTACTGACTTTTCTTGATGTCTATAAAAATGCAAATATATCCCCATCTTCAAAAAACAAAGTGAAATAATAACAATAAAACCCTTATTGGATTCTTTCACCCCTGCTAACTATCATTCTAAATCAATCTTCCCTCTCTCAACTAAACTAGAAAAGGTTGTCTTATAATTAGGGCCTCCATTTCCTCTCCCTTCATTGTCTTTTAGATTCTGAAATCAGTCTTCTAGTTTCATCACAAATAAAGTTCTTCTTTTCAAAGTTACTGGTGATCTCCTAATTGTCTAATCAAATGGTCTCTTCTTTGTCTGCATCCTTCTTGATCTCTTTGCAGGCTTTGACACTACTGACCACTTTGACACTACCAACCATTCTCTCCTCCCTTGATTTTCCAGACCCTGCTCTCTCTAGAATCTCCTTGTACTTGTCTGACCACTCTTTCTTAATCTCCTTTGCTTATTCTTCATTCATGTCATGTCTGTTCCCTGTGAGGTGTTACCCAAGGTTCTGTCCTGGGACTTCTTTCCTCTTTACATTATTTTACTTAGTAGATTCAATAGCTCCTGTGAGTTTGATTGTCATTTTTATGTTGATGATTTCCAGATTTCTATATTTAACCCTATTCTCTTCTAAATTCTAACCCCATATTCCTAGTCATTTAATAGTATATTTCAAACAACATGTCCTGGAGGGGTCTCAAACTAAACATGTGCCAAACAGAGCTTATTATCTTTCCCCTAAAACTTTCCTCTCTTCCATCCTTTCTTATTATCCACTATCCTCCCAGGCATATAAGTTTGAAGTGCAGGTTTCATCCTGAATTTATCACTGGCATTCACCATTTGCATGTTGCCAGATCTCCTCATTTCTACATTCACAACATCTCTCTTGTTTGTCTCCATTTCAACTCAAATAGCCACCTCTTTTGTTCAGACCCTCATCACCTCTCACCCAGACCATCACAATAGCCTTCAATTGATTTCCCTGCCTTGGGTCCTTCAGCACCAAATCACCTTTAACACCACTGCCAAAATGATTTTTCTAAAATCTAAGACTGGTCACATCATTCCCCTGTTCAATAAAATCTAAAGACTTTCCAGGAATTAAATATAAATCTGTTTGAATTTTAAAACTTTTCACTACCTTACTCTTCCCTACCTGTTTATGTTTTTGTCTCTTCCTGCACTCTATCCTAGACTGATCTTCTTTGTTCTTCATATATCACCCATTTCCTATCTCCATGTCTTTAGATTGAGTCTTTCCCATATGTGGAATACTCTTCCTCCTCCCCAATCTTTGAATACCTGGGGGTTTTTCCAAGACAGCTTAAATACCAGATGGTGTTAGAAAGCCTTTCCGATTTTACCAGCTATTAGTGCCTATAAGTTTGCTCTATCCTCCCTGTTTTTACCTTTTTTATATACTTTTCTTACCCATTAGAAAATAAGATTCTCAAGGGCAGGGACTGTTTTTGCTTTTCTCCGTATCTCCAGTGTTCAGCACAGTACCATCACATTTTTATTTTTTAAAATCTCAGTTAATTAATAAATAATTTTAAAATTCTGATTTTATTAATTCATGTCATTAATTAAATTTAAAATCATCCTGTACATATAACCACATCACATCATAAATTAATTTTAACTAATATAACAGATACATTTAATTTATTTAATTATTTATTAAATTGCAATCTAAATAACTAATCAATAAATTAGATTTAATTAATTAATTTTCAAAAATATTTTAAATAAGTGCTTATTGATTGATTGCCAAAGGTCACACAGCTCCAAGTGGCAAAGTGGGAATCTGAATTCAACTCATTCAACTGCCAATTGAGTTTTCTTGTGATTCTGTGATTCTGAAAATTCTGAAAGAGGTGGCAAGCTTAGGTGAGCATGGTGTTGGTCCAGGGTATTGGAACAGTTCCCAGCCTGGGCTCTGTGGTTGTGAGGAATACGAATACATTTTTTATCAAAATTTGTCTCTGTGGGGCAGCTAGGTGGCACAGTGGATAGAGCACCAGCCCTGAAGTCAGAAGGACCTGGGTTCAAATCTGGTCTCAGACACTTAACATTCCCTAGCTGTGTGACCCTGGGCAAGTCACTTAACCTCAATTGCCTCAGCAAAAAAAAAAGCAAAAAAAAAAAAATTGTCTCTGTTCTAATAGGTTTTACCACTGTCTGATAGGATACAGGAAGAAATTTGATAGAATGGAACTATTTCCAAATGTTCCAAACAAATGGGGCCCATGTAGAACCAGAAAGACAAAGGAGAAACTGATGTCAAAAGAAAGGAATGAGCCTGGATGGGGACAAAGATGGACAGGAGTGATTACATCAGCAAATTTCTGAGATGCTGTCATTCATTTAGGAAGCAAATAGGATAGCTACTGATTGTAGAAGACAAAGTGAGACCACTTTCCAGGTTTGTGAAGGATTTTGGCTACTGTAGTCTGATTTCACATCTTTCTCATTTTCTACCAACTTGACCTAAGAGAATTGGAAGCAAGCCCCAAAGATACAAACATTTTCATTTACAATGAAAAACACAGACACACCCAATATGATTTGAATATCCCTATCCAGTGATTGGGAGAATGAATAGTAGGACTGCTATAGTGGCTTGGTTAGATCAGAAGGCAGTCAGGAAATAATCCCTTAGGGGAGATAGATCCCATCTAAATGATGAAAAGGTGAAAAAGTAGCTGAATTGGAGTCAGCTAATTCTACATGAAAATACAATTTGCATGTGAAGGAGATATGCCTCAACTTAGGAACTCCCTAGTCTGGGAAGAATACTAATATTTGTTTTCTCTCCTTTAGCTCAAATAGATTCTCTAGCTGAGCTAGTTTAGTTTCCTTTTCTGAATTATCCATGTCCTGTCTTGACAAATGCAAGCATTTAATAAATGCCTACAATCTGCCAGGCACTATATAACAAGCACTGAAGATACAGAGAAAGACAAAAACAGAGTGGCTTTCTCAAGGAGCTCCAATGAAAGAGATAATACATAACTTTGTACATACAAAATGGGCAGCTAGGTGGTACAGTAGATAGAACACTGGGCTTTGAATCAGAAAGTCTCATCTTCATGAGTTCAAATCTAGCAGTAGACACTAATTGTGTGATCATGTGTAACTTTAACCTTGTTTGTCTCAGTTTCTTATCTGTAAAGTGAGCTGGAGAAGGAAATGGCAAACCACTCCAATATCTCTGCCAAGAAAACTCTAAAGGGGGTTACAAAGAGTTGGACATCACTGAAAAAATGACTAAACAACAAAACCGTACAAGATATATACAGTGTAAATGGAAGGTAATCTCAGCGGGAAAAAACTGGGCTGGGGAAGATTTAAAAAGCTGGAAAATCCTCTTGAAAAAAGTGAGATTTACTCTGAGTTTTGAAAGAAACCAGAATCATGAGTTTTCTTCCTCTTTACCCTTCCAAGACTAAACTGTGCCATCTTTTTTTTTTCTTCCTATACCTCTCTATTTTTGCTGGATCCCATGGGTTCATTCATCATTTCAAAAACCAAATATCCAGAACTGACATTTTTCCTGACCTCTACTCCCAAATCTCTACCAGCTGAACATTTCCACCTGGATATCCTGTAAGCATCTTAGACTCAACAGAGAGGAGGCACTTTGATGTAGTAAATACAGCTAAATTAAAATCCTTATTCAGAAATTTACCAGCTATATGAACTTGAGTAGATCACTTAACCTCTGTTTTCTTCAATTTTCTCATCTGTTAAACAGAGATAATAATGGCTCCTAACTCACAGTGCTGTTGTGAAGATCAGATGAGATCATATATGTAAAGCAGGAAAACCTTGAAGTACTCTATAGATGTTGGTTATTCTCCAGTAAAATTCATCATCTTCCCATCCAAACTTGCTCCTTTCCCCAAATTTTATACTTTTGTTAAAGAACTTTCATTCTTCTAACCACTGAAGTCCACAGTGACCTGGAAGTAATCCTTGACTTTTCTTTCTCTCCCACCTGATCCATATATAATCAAAATATAATCAGTTGACAATTCATGTCACTTCTGCTTCCAAAATAATCTCCCCAAAGTATAGGTCTGCCCATGACACTCTGCTGTTTATACAGCACCTCCCTATTGCCTCTATAATAAAGTATAACTCCTTAGACTAATATTTAAAACTCTTCACTATTTGGTACCATGCTATAGATTTTTTTCATATTATTCTCCTCTACATATTTTATATTTCAGCTAAATTTGTTGTCCTTAACTTGGTTTGATATCTGACCTCTGTGTCTTTGCTCCATCTGCCCCCAAATCTCACCATATGTCTGGAAGGCATTTCTTTCTTACTTCCACTTCTTAAAGCACTTAGCTTCCTTCAAGGCCTAACTATGCCAACTCTTGGGAGAAAACATTTTTGATTCCTCTAATTGTTGGTGCTTTCTCACTCCTTTAATTCTATAAAATTTATGATTATATTTACATATTATATCTCATAATATAATGTAAATGTAAGCATAAACATATGCCCTTTGAGGACAGAAGCCATAATTGGTCTTATCTGGCTATACCAGAACAGTATAATCACAAATATTTGCTGAATGAAATAGAGAATTTCTTAAGTTCCCTTTCTACCATAATTTCTCTGACTACCCTAATACCAAGAGATCCTGACATCTACCTAATGGTTATGTCAGAAGGAAGAGCCAAGAGGGTAATATTGCTGAGAGAAACAATGGAAGAAATTCTAGCTAAGGACACAGTAGAAGGTAGAAGAGCAGGAGAGAAGAGGATAATGCAGCTCTTTAATCCACAAAGCAAACATCTTAGAAGCTTGGCAGACCCACTAGCTTGAATGCTGAAAGACCCTAACATGGAGATTCATGAAGAACATAATCCTCATGGTCTAATGATGGCACTGTATATTCCACATTAGGCTGTCAGAGACATGAGATTAAAGTCATGGAGTATAACAAATTTCCTGATTCTTTATTCTTTTTTATAAAGACTTTCTTTTTATGTATTTTGGCCAGTGGAGTTGTAGGTGGGAGTTGGTTTCAGATGAATGAGCTATCTGAAGAGATTTCCCCACATTTCTGATTAGTCCAACATAGAAGAGTAAGAATCCCTTTCCTATCACCAACTGACTAGAGCCTTTGTTCCACAGGTGTACAAGATGGAGGAGGCATGAAGACACAACAATTTATCTGAGCAAGATCTGGGGGCTTAGTGCAAGCTTAATATGAATCATCATCATAATATTGCATCCAAGAATAGTTCTTTGATCTAAAACTGAGAGAGATAAAATGTCCAGGACTAAGGAAGCATTATTTTCGCAATATTCTACACTCAGAATAATTGTGGAATATTGAGCCCAATTATAGAGGGCACACTTCAATTAGAGATCTACAAAGTACCCAGAAGATATAAAATCAACATGGTTTCATGAAACCAAGGCAAAACTCATGCCATATGAGGATCAGTTTGAAGTAACTACAAGAAGGGCCTGATAGAGGTTTCATACAGAGTGCTGACACATGGTAGAAGAATATTTGTTTTTCATGGCCCCAGAAGTCAGGATCAGGAACAATGAGCACAAGTTTCAGAAGTAAATTTATGTGTAATGAATGGAAACACTTCTTTACAATTAGAGCAGTATAGAAGCATAATAGAAGAAGCTGCCTTGACAAGCACTGGTTTTCCCATTGACTGGAGAATTCAAGTATTGATTGGATGAATATTTTTTGGAATGATGGAATGCCCAAACATTTAGAATTTAATAATTTTCCAGCTTAAGATATCTTGGAAGGTCTTCAGGAAAGGTCTGTCTCAACTGGGGGTGGGGTGAGGTGGGAATGCAACCCAGCATAGGCATCATATAGGGATGGCCTGCATGGGGAGGCCTGGTACAGGGAATTTAGTGGGAGGCTCTCAGCCAAAATGCAGCAGAGTTAGTTACTCTGTCCTTGTTCAGAAGGCCAGATCAGCAGTGAAATCCCAACACAACCACAGAGGAATTGTGAGGCCTGAACTCCATTACAAAAGGAGGGATTTGGCCAGGCCACTCAATACATTATCTGAGAAGCCTGAAGCACCACCCTCATAGCAGTCAATAAAAAGCACTTATCGCCTTGTAGAGGACGCTTAGGACAATCTCCCCCGTTTTCTAAGAGCAGACCTCAACCTTTAAAAATGAGCAAAAAGATAAAAAAGCAAAAAGAGCTCTGATCATAGAGAGGTACTATGGAGACAGGAAAGACCAGAATAGAAGCCCAGAAGAGGACAGAAAAGCCAGACTGCCTACAATGAAGCTTCAAAGGGGAATATGAACTGGTATCTAGTTCAAAAAACTCTTGAAAGAGTTCAGAAGACTCTTGAAAGAGGTAGAAAAAAAAGGGGAAAAGAAATAAGAACATTGCAGGAGAATTATGAAAGTTGGGTGGGGGAGGAATCCCACACCTTGGAAAAGGAAGAACAGAAATTGGCTGAAGAAAACAACTCCTTAAAAAATATAACTGGCAAAAAGGAAAATAAATCTACCAAATAAAACAATTCCTTTAAAAGTACAATAGGCCAAATGCAAAAGGAATTTAAAAAGTTAACTGAAGAAAATAATTCACTAAAAATTAGAATTGGACAAATGGAAGTGAATGACTCAACGAGAAGTCAACAATCAAACAAATTTTTTTTTTCTATTTTGATATATTTATTTTTTTCCTTTATTAAAGTTTTTATTTGCAACACGTATGTATGGGTAATTCTTCAACATTGACCCTTACAAAGCTTCTGTTACAAATTTTTCCACCCTAGTCTCCACCCCTCCCCTAGATGGCAGGAATTCTACTACATGTTAATTATGTTAAAATACTCGACAAGTCAAATATATGTATACATATTTCCACACTTATTGTTGTGCAAGAAAAATCGTGTCTACAGGAAAAAAATCAGAGAAAGGAAACACAATGCAAGCAACTATCAATAGAGAGCATGAAAATGTTATGTTGTGGTCCACATTTCATATCCCTCTCTCTGGGTGTATATGGCTTTCTTCACTGAACAATTGGAACTGGTTTGAGACATTTCATTCTTGAAGAGAACCAAGTCCATGTATAATTATCTCCTGGTTCTGCTCGTTTCACTGAACATCAGTTCATGCAAGTCTCTCCAGGCCTCTCTGAAATCGTCCTGCTGGTCATTTCTTACAGAGCAATAATATTCCATAACATTCATATACCATAATTTATTCAGCCACTCTCCAATTGATGGGCATCCATTCAGTTTCCAGTTTCTAGCCACTACAAAAAGGGCTGCCATAAACATTCTTGCACATGTGGGGCCCTTTCCTTACTTTAAGATCTCTTTGGGATATAAGCCCACTGGAAACACTGCTGGGTCAAAGGGTATGCACAATTTGATAACTTTTTGAGCATAGTTCCAAATTGCTCTCCAGAATGGTTGGATCCATTCACAGTTCCACCAACAATATATCAGTGTCCAGGTCAAACAAAACTTTTAAAATAAAAAAATAAAATAAAATGTAAACTACCTCAATGGAAAAATGAGTGACCTAGAAAATAGATTCAAAAGAGAGAATGTAAGAATTATTGGACTTCTTGCAACCCACAACAAAAAAAAAAAGCCTAGACTATGTCTTTCAAGAAATCATCAAAAAAAAAAAGGAAAGAAATCATCTAAGGAAAACTATCCTGATAACCTAGAACCAGAGGGTAAAATAGTCATTGAAAAAACCTACCAATCACTCTCTGAAAGAGATTCCAAAATGAAAACTTGAAGAAATATTGTAGCTCATTTCCAGAATTATCAGATCAAGGAGAAAATATTGTAAGCAGCCACAAAGAGACAATTAAAATATTGAAAAACCACAATCAGGATTACCCAAGACCTAGCAGCTTCCACATTAAAGGATTGGAGAGCCTGGTATATGATATTCTGGAAAGCAAAGGAGCTTGGACTACAACCAAGAAAATTAAGCATTATCTTTCAGAGGAAAAGATAGATATTCATTGAAAGAGGGGATTTTCAATCATTTTGGTGAAAAGACCAAAACTGAAGAGAAAAGTTGATCTCCAAATACAAGACTGAAGAGAAGCATAAAAAGGTAAAGAGAAGGGGGAAAAACATGTTTTTAAAAGGTTAAAATGTTTATATCTCTATGTGGAAAGAAACATATAACTCCAGTTATATCTTAGTTAATCTTTATCATGGGAGTTATCAGGAGTATGCTTAGAGGCTATGGTTATAAACTGACTTTAATGTATAAAAAAAGAAATTAGGGCTGGAAGGGGGGAGAAGAAAGGGGAGGTAAAATGAGGTAAATTATACCACATGAAAAAGCACAAAAGACCTATAATTGAGGGAAATAAATGAGAGGGATGAGCATTGTTTGAACCTAAATCTCATCAGATTTTTTAAAAAATTTTATTTGCATAACATATGTGTGGGTAATTCTTCAACATTAACCCTTACATAGCTTTCTGTTACAAATTTTCCCCCCAACTCTCCACCCCTCCCCTAGATGGCAGGATATCCACTACATGTTAATTATGTTAAAATATTGGCAAATCCAATATATGTATACATATTTCCAAACTTATCATTGTTGTGCAAGAAAAATCGTATCTGCACAAAAGACATATAAGATAAAGGAAACACAATGTAAGCAAACATCAATCAAGACTATGAGAATGTTATGTTGTGGTCCACATTTCACATCCCTCTCTCTGGGTATATATGGCTATCTTCAGTGAACAAATGGAAGTGGTTTGAAACATTTCATTGTTGAAGTGAGCCATGTCCATCACAATTGATCATCATATAGTATTGTTTTTGCCATATATAATGATCTGGTTCTGCTCATTTCACTCAGCATCAGTTCATGCAAGTCTCTCCAGGCCTCTCTGAAGTCGCCCTGCTGGTCATTTCTTACAGAATAATAATATTCCATAATATTCATATACCATCATTTATTCAGCCATTCTCCAATTGAAGGGCATCTATTCAGTTTCCAGTTTCTAGCCACTACAAAAAGGGCTGCCACAAAAATTCTTGAAAATGTGGGGCCCTTTCCTTTTTTTATGATTTCTTTGGGATATAAGCCCAATAGAAATGCTGCTGGGTCGTATGCACAGTTTGATAACTTTTTGAGCATAGTTCCAAATTGCTCTCCAGAATGGCTGTATGCGTTCACAGCTCCACCAACAATGCATCAGTGTCCCAGCCCTCCCACATTCCCTCCAACATTCATTTTTAACTTTTCCTGTCATTTTAGCCAATCTGACAGGTGTGTAGTGGTACCTCAGGGTTGTCTTGATTTGCATTTCTTTGATCAATAGCGATTTGGAGCACCTTTTCATATGACTATAAATAGTTTTAATTTCGTCCTCTAAAAATTGTCTGTTCATATCCTTTGACCATTTATCAACTGGAGAATGGCTTGAATTTTTATAAATATGAGACAATTCTCTACATATTTTAGAAATGAGGCCTTTATCAAAACCTTTAAATGTAAAGATGATTTCCCAATTTATTGCTTCCCTCCTAATCTTGACTGTATTGGTTTTGTTTGTACAAAATCTTTTTAACTTAATATAGTCAAAGTTATCTATCTGGTTTTCAATTAAGAGTTCCAGTTCTTCTTTGGACATAAATTTATTCCATCTCCATAGGTCTGAGAGGTAAACTATATTACATTCCTCTCATTTACTTATAGTATCACTCTTTATATCCAGATCATGAACCCATTTAGATCTTATCTTGGTATGTGGTGTTAGATGTGAGTCAAGCCCTATTTTCTTCCACACTAGTTTCCAATTTTCCCAGCAGTTTTTGTCAAATAGTGAGAACTTATCCCAGAAGCTGGGGTCTTTGAGTTGATCAAAGACTAAATTGCTATAGTTATTGCCTAGTTTGTCTTATGATTCTATCCTATTCCACTGTTTGACTACTCTATTTCTTAGCTAGTACCAAATGGTTTTGATGACCGCTGCTTTGTAATATAGTTTTAGATCTGGTACAGCAATTCCACCATCATCAACCTTTTTTTTTTCATTAATTCTCTTGAAACTCTTGACCTTTTGTTTTTCCAAATGAATTTTGCTACTCTTTTTTTTAGATCTGTATGATAATTTCTTGGGAGTTTGATTGGTATGGCACTAAATAAGGAAATTAGTTTGGGTAGTATTATCATTTTTATTATATTCGCTCAGCCTACCCATGAGCATTTTAAGTTTTTCCAATTAACTAGGTCTGATTTTATTTGTGTGGAAAGTGTTTTGTAGTTTAGTTCATATAGTTCCTGACTTTCCTTTGGCAGATAAATTCCCAAATATTTTATACTATCAACAGTTATTTTGAATGGAATTTCTTTTTGTATCTCTTGCTGCTGAACTTTATTGGTAATATATAAAAATGCTGATGATTTATGTGGATTGATTTTGTATCCTGCAACTTTGCTAAAGTTGTGAATTGTTTCTAGTAGTTTTTTAGTTGAGTCTTTGGGTTCTCTAAGTATATCATCATGTCATCTGCAGAGTGATAATTTGGTTTCCTCATTACCTACTCTAATTCCTTTAATCTCCTTTTCTTCTCTTACTGCCAAAGCTAACATTTCTAAGACAATATTAAATAATAATGGTGACAGTGGGCAACCTTGTTTCACTCCTGATCTTATTGGGAATGGTTCTAGTTTGACTCCATTACTTATGATGCTTGCTGAAGGTTTTAAGTAGATACTACTAATCATTTTAAGGAAAAGCCCATTTATTCCTATACTCTCCAGTGTTTTTAATAGGAATGGGTGTTGGATTTTATCAAATGCTTTTTCTGCATCTATTGAGATAATCATATGATTTTTGTTAATTTGGTTATTAATATAATTGATTATGCTAATAGTTTTCCTAATATTGAACCACCCCTGCATTCCTGGTATAAATCCTACTTGGTCATGGTGTATTATCCTGGGGATAACTTTCTGTAATCTCGTTGCTAAAATCTTATTTAAAATTTTTGCATCAATATTCATTAGGGAAATGGGTCTATAGTTTTCTTTCTCAGTTTTCTCCCTACCTGGTTTAGCTATCAGCACCATAATCTGTGTCATAGAAGGAATTTGGTAGTACACCTTCTTTCCCTATTTTTTCAAATAGTTTGTATAGCATTGGGATTAATTGTTTTTTGAATGTTTGGTAAAATTCACATCTAAATCCATCTGGCCCTGGAGATTTTTTCTTAGGGAGTTGATTAATAGCTTGTTCTATTTCTTTTTCGAAAATGAGGCTATTTAAATAATTTATTTCCTCTTCTGTTAACCTAGGCAATCTATATTTTTGTGGATATTCCTACATTTCATTTACATTATCAAATTTATTGCCATAAAGTTGGGCAAAGAAAGTCTAATTATTACTCTAATTTCTTCTTCATTGGAGGAAAGTTCTCCCTTATCATTTTTGAGACTAACAATTTGATTTTTTCTGGCTTTTTTAATTGTAAGCCCAGTTCATTGATCTTCTCTTTCTCTGTTTTATGCAAGTAAGGATCTAGAGATATAAAATTACCCCTTATAACTGCTTTAGCTGTGTCCCACAAATTTTGGTATGTTGTCTCATTATTGTCATTCTCCTGGATGAAATTATTGATTGTGTCTATAATTTGCTCTTTCACCCATTCATTCTTCAGGATTAGATTATTTAATTTCCAAATAACTTTTGGTCTATTTTCCCCTGGCCTTATATTACATGTGAGTTTTATTGTATCATGATCTGAAAAGGATGCATTTACAATTTCTGCTTTTCTGCACTTGATTTTGAGGTTTTTATGCCCTAACACATGATCAATTTTCATATAAGTTCCATGAACCCCTGAGAAAAAAAGTATACTCCCTTCTATCACCATTCAATTTCCTCCAGAGATCTATCATACCTAATTTTTCTAGCCTTTTGTTTACCTCCCCAACTTCTTTCTTATTTATTTTGTGATTTGATTTATCTAATTCTGAGACAGCAAGGTTGAGATCCCCAACTAGTATAGTTTTATTGTCTATTTCTCCTTGCATTTCTGTTAGTTTCTCCTCTAGGAATTTGGATGCTATACCACTTGGTGCATATATGTTTAGTATTTATACCATTTCATTGTATATGGTACCCTTTAGTAAAATATAGTTTCCTTCCTTATCTCTTTTAATTAGATCTATTTTTGTTTTTACTTGATCTGAGATAAGTATTGCTACCTCTGCCTTTCTTTGTTCACCTGCAGCATAGAAGATTCTGCTCTAGCCCTTTACCTTCACTCTGTATGTATCTCTATGTTTTAGATGTGTTTCTTGTAAACAACATGTTGTAGGATTCTGGCTTTTAATCCAGTCTGCTACCCGCTTCTGTTTTATGGGAGAGTTCATCCCATTCACATTCATAGTTAAAATAACTATATCTGTATTTCCTGCCATCTTATTTACCCAGAGTTATGATTTTCTCTTCCCTTTCCCCTTATTCCCTTCCCCCCTCCTCAGTACTTTATTTTTGATGACCACCTCCCTCCAACAGTCCTCCCCCCTTTAGATCCCCTCCCTCCCCTTTACACCTTTCCCCTAACCCTTCTATCAGTCCATCCCTTTCCTTTCCTCCTTTCCCTCCCACCTTCCCACAAGGAGGGTCAGGCCTTTCTTTGAAGCCACATGTGTCTGATATATTCTCTTAGAGCCCAATCTAATGAGAGTAAGGTTTACACAATACTCATCACCCTCCCTTCTTTCCCTCAATTATATTAGATCTTCTATGTCTCTTTATGAAATTTTGCCTTATTTTACCTCCTTTATTTTTACTTTATTTTGCCTCCTTCCCCCCCCCCTTTTTTCAGTATGGTATCCCTTCCACCTCTAATTTCTTTTCCATTATTATCAAAGTAAAATCGAATTATACTCCCATTCTTTAAGGATACCCATAGTAGAAATATATTTCTCAAAAGTTTTTTTCTTTTTTACCTTTTTATCTTCTCTTTAGTTCCTGTATTTGGAGGTCAAATTTTTTGTTCAGATCTGGTCTTTTCATTAGAAATAGGTGAAATCCGCCTGTATCATTGAATGACCATCTTCTTCCCTGGAAGATAATGCTCATTCTAGCTGGATAACTTGTTCTTGTCTGTAATCCAACTTCTTTTGCCTTTTGGAATATCTGATTCCAGGCCCTTTGATCCTTTAATGTGGAAGCTGACAGATCTTGTGTAATTCTAATTACAGTTGGTCGGTATTTGAACTGTTTCCTTCTAGCTGCTTGCAATATCTGCAATATCTTTTCCTTGGTGCGATAGTCCTGAAATTTGGTCATGATATTCCTTAGGGTTTTAATTTTGGGGTCTCTTTCAGGAGGTGATTGGTGAATTCTTTGAATGCCAATTTTGCCTTCTGATTCTAAAACATCAGGGCAATTCTCTTTCATGATTTCCTGAAAGATAGCATCAGGGTTCTTTTTTTCATTGTGGCTTTCAGGTTGTCTGATAATCCTTAGATTGTATCTCGTGGATCTGTTTTCCAAGTCAGTTGTTTTTCCTAGGAGATATTTCATATTTTCTTCTATTTTTTCATTTTTTTTGTTTTTGTTTGACTTATTCTTGAAGTCTTATTGAGTCATTTACTTCTATTTGTTCAATTTTAATTTTTAAGGTATTATTTCCTTCAGTTATCTTTTTTAGCTCCTTTTGTAGCTGGCCAATTGAATTTCTTGGTTCAATGCATTCTTTTTCCATTTTGTCAATTTTATTTTTCAGTGAATTGTTGTCTTTTTCCAATTCACCAATTTTGTTTTTCAGTGAATTGTTGTCTTTTTCCAATTCACCATTTTTATTTTCCAGTGAATTGGTGATTTTTTCCAATTCAACAATTTTGTTTTTCAGTGAATTGTTTTCTTTTTCCAATTCACCAATTTTGTTTTTCTGTCAATTGTTTTCTTTTTCCAATTCACCAGTCCTGTTTTCCAGTTTTTGATATCTCTGTTCCCCTGATCTCAATTTATTTCCCCATTCTTCTGCTAGCTCTCTTTTGAGATTCTTTATGCAATCTTCCAGGTAAGCCTTTTGAAAAGGGGACCATCTCATATCTGCCTTTGTGGTTTCATCTGGGATTGTTTTCAGAATCTCAGGATCTGGGGACTGCCCTACTTTCTCTCCATAGAGGCTGTATATGGTGAGAGCTCTCTTCTGCTTCTTGCTCATGTTTTTGAGCTGAGGAACAAGTGCCAGACCGGTAGCCGTTTCAATTTTCCCTGGGGCAATTTGCCGAGTTGACTTCCAGTGTGGGGCTGGTTGGCTAGATTCGCACTAGGACCACACTTTCAGCTGCTCTCAATCCACCCTTTACCAAAGGCAGATCTGTCAAAGCACCTGCCCACAAGCAGCGGAAAGTGGCCCAGGCATCTCCCAGGGACTTCCTGGGTGCCTAAAATCCACCACTCTGTTGCAGCTCCTACTTCTGCCACGGCTGCTGCGTGCTGGTGACTGATTGTGGCCCCTGGCCGATTCCCCTGAGACTGACCTTCTCCAGAGTTTTTTCAAAGTAGATTTTTGATAGAAGTGCATTGTAGTCCAAGTGTTTGGTGGAGCCCTCACTGCAGAACCAGTTCGGAGGCTCAATTTGTCTGGGTCTGAAGGAAGGTCTCAGGAGCTCACAGAAAATGCTGTCTGCAGTTTGCCATCTTGGCTCCACCTACAATTAATAATCTTAATTGTGAATAGGAATGGGATGGACTTTCCCATAAATTGGAAGCAGCTAGCAGATTGGAATAAAAGCCAGAATCCTACAATTTGTTTTTAACAAGAAACATTTTTGAAGCAGAGAGACACATACAGGGCAGAGGTGAAAAGCTGGAACAAATCTATTATGTTTCAGCTAAAGTTAAAAAAAAAAGCAGGGGTAGCAATCCTGATCTCAGATCAAGAAAAAGCAAAAATAGATCTAAATCAAAAGAGAGAAAAGGGAAACTACATATTCCTAAAGGGTATCATAGATAATGAAAAAATATCAAAACTAAACATATATGCACCAAGTTGTATCGCATCCAAATTCTTAGAAGAAAAATTAAGTAAGTGAGTTACAAGAAGAAATATACAGCAAAGCTATACTAGTGGAGGAACACAATCTCCATTTTTTCAGAAGTAGATAAATCTAGCCACAAAATTAAAAAAAATGAAGTTAAGGAGATGAATAGAATGTTAAAAAAAGATAGATATGGTAAACCAAATGGGAATAGAAAGGAATAGAAAATAGAAAGGTACCATTTTCTAAGCAGTATATGGCACTTACAAAAAATTGACCATGTATAAAAACCTTAAATTCAAATGCAGAAAGGCAAAAATCATAAAGCATTTTTTTTTCAAAAAATGATGCAATAAAAATTATGTGTAATAAAGGGCAATGCCTCCTTCCTGAAATATATAGAAAATTGACTCAAATTTATAAGAATTTAATCCATTCTCCAACTTATAAATGCTCAAAGGATATGAACAATTTTCAGATGAAGAAATTAAAACCATTTCTAATCACATGAAAAGGTGCTCTAACTCACTACTAATCAGAGAAATGCAAATTTAAAACAATTCTGAGATATTACTACACACCTCTTAGATTGGCTAAGATGACAGGAAAAAATAATGACAGAGATTGGAGGTTATGTGGGAAACCTTGGACACTAATACATTGTTGATGGAATTGTAAATGGATCCAACCATTCTAGAGAGCAATTTGGAACTGTGTTCAAAATGTTATCAAACTGTGCATACCCTTTGATCTAGCAGTGTTTCTATTGAGCCTATATCCCAAAGAGATCTTAAAGGAAGGAAAGGGACCCACATGTGCAAAAACTTTTGTGGCACCCCTTTTCATAGTGGCAAGAAACTGGAAACTGAGTGAATGGTCATCAGTTGGAGAATGACTCAATAAGTTATGGTATATGAATGTTATGGAATATTATAGTTCTATAAGAAATGACCAGGAGGATGATTTTAGAGAGGTCTGGAGAATCTTAAATGAACTAATGTTATGAAATGAGCAGAACCAGAAGATCATAGTACACAGCAACATCAATATTATAGGACAATCAATTCTGATGAATGTGACTCTTTCCAACAGTGAGATGACTAATGTGTGATGAAGTGAGCTATCTACATCCAGAGAGAGGACTGTGGGAACTGAATAGAGATCACAACATAATATTCTCACTCTTTTTGTTGTTGTCTGCTTGCATTTTGTTTTCTTATTTATTTACTTTCCTTTTTGATCTGATTTTTCTTGTGTAGCAAGAGAATTGTATAAATATATATACACATATTGGACTTAACATATATTTTAACATGTATAACATATATTGGATTCTTGCCATGTAGGAGAGGGGGTGGGGAAAAGGAGGGGAAAATTTGAAACACAAGGCTATGCAAGGGTCAATGCTGAAAAATTATCCATGTGTATATTTTGAAAATAAAAACCTTTAAAAAAATAATAAAGAGCCATGGAAAAATCGACCAAAAATTAATTGGAAACTAAATAATCTAATCCTAAAGGAGTAGGTCAAACAACAAATCATAGAAACAATAATTTAATCCAAGATAATGACAATGAGAGAACATATCAAAATTTATGGAATGTGGGAAATTTTATATCACTAGATGCTTAAATAAAATAGAGAAAGAGAAGATCAATGAATTGGGTATGCAAATAAAAAAAATTAGAAAAAGAACAAATTAAAACCCTTTATTAAATACCAAATTTGAAATTCTAAAAATCAAAGGAGAGATTAATAAAATCGAAAATAAGAAAACTATTGAACTAATTTAAAAAACCTAAGAGTTACTTTTATGGAAACAACAATAAAATATATAAACCCTTGGTTAATTTGATTAGAAAAAGGAAAGAAGAAAACCAAATTACCAGTATCCAAAATGAAAAGGGTGAACTCATCACCAATGAAGAAAAAATTAAAGTAATAATGAATTATTTTGCACAATTGTATGACAATAAATGTGTTAATCTAAGAAAAAATACTTACAAAAATATAGATTGCCCAGATTAACATAGGAGAAAATAAATTTCTTAAATAGTTCCATTTTAGAAAAAAATACTGAGCAAACCATTAATGAACTCCCTAAGAAAAAATTTCTAGGGCCAAATGGATTTACAAGCGAATTCTACCAAATATTTAAAAAAACAATTAATTCCAATGCTATATAAACTATTTAGGAAAATAGGGGAAGAAGGAGGTCTACCAAATTCCTTTTATGACACAGACATGGTGCTGATAGACCAGATAAGGTGAAAACAAAGAAAGAAAATTATAGACCAATTTTCCTAATGAATATTGATGCAAAAATCATAAATAAAATACTAGCAAAGAGATTACAGCAAGTTATCACCAGAATAATACAACATGACCAACTAGGATTTATATCAAGAATGCAGGCTTGGATCAATACCAGAAAAAGTATTAGCATATTTGGCTATATCAATAATCAAACTAATAGAAATCATATAATTATATCAATAGATGCAGAAAATGCATTTGACAAAATACAGTACCCATTCCTACTAAAAAACACTAGAGTACAGGAATAAATGGAGTTTTCCTAAAAATGATGTTGCATGTATCTTAAACCGTCAGCAAGCATTATATGTAATGGGAATGAACTAGAACCATAGCCATCAGATCAGGGGCTAAACAAGGTTACCCACTATTATCCTTATTATTCAATATTATACTAGAAATGTTAGCTTTAGCAATAAGAAAAGAAAAAGAAATTTAAAGAATTACAAGAATGGAAATGTCCAAAAATTATTTCCCTTTGTTTATAATATGATTGTATACTTAGAGAATTCTACAGAATCAACTAAAAACTACTAGAAACAATTAACAATTTAATCAAAGTGGCAAGATATAAAACAAACCCACACAAATCATTAGCATTTCTATATGTCACCAATGAAGTCCAGAAGCAAGAGATAAAAGAAAAATTCCATTTAAAATATCTGTAGATAATATAAAATATCTGGGAGTCCTACTTGTCAATACAATGCCAGGAACTACATGAACAGAACTGTAAAATACTTTTTACACAAATAAAGTTAGATGCAAACAATTGGAAGAATATCACGTAGTCATGGGTAGGCCAAGCTAATATAATAAAAACGACAATTCCATTAAATCTGTGTATTCACACCTGTCAGATTGGCTAAAATGACAGGAAAAGATAAAGATGAATGTTGGAGGGGATGTGGGAAGACTAGGACATTGATGCATTGTTGGAGCTGTGAACGGATCCAACCATTCTGGAGAGCAATTTGGAACTACGCTCAAAAAGTTATCAAACTATGCATACCCTTTGACCCAGCAGTGTTTCTATTGGGCTTATATCCCAAAGAAATCATAAAAGAAGGAAAGGGCCCCACATGTGCAAGAATGTTTGTGGCAGCTCTTTTTGTAGTGGCTAGAAACTGGAAATTGAAAGGATGCCCATCAATTGGAGAGTGGCTGAATAAATTATGGTATATGAATGTTATGGAATATTATTGCTCTGTAAGAAATGGCCAGCAGGACGATTTCAGAGAGGCCTGGAGAGACTTGCATGAACTGATGCTGAGTGAAATGAGCAGAACTAGGAGATCATTATACACGGCAACAACAATACTATATGAGGATCAGTTCTAATGGACATGACTCTCTTCAACAATGAAATGCTTCAAACCAGTTCCAATTGTTCGGTGAAGAGAGCCATATACTCCCAGAGAGAGGGATGTGAAATGTGGACCACAACATAACATTTTCATGTTCTCTATTGATGTTTGCTTGCATTGTATTTCCTTTATCGGATTATTCTTTCTTGTAGATACAATTTCTCCTGCACAAAAAAAAAATGATGCAATAACTATACATATATTCGATTTCTTAAGTATTCTAACATAATTATCATGTAGTGGATATCCTGCCATCTAGGAGAGGGGTGGGGAATGGGGGGAAAAATTTGTAACAGAAAGCTTTGTAAGGGTTAATGT
>JAJPUD010014533.1:0-15523 GCA_023553655.1 Myrmecobius fasciatus | reverse complement strand
AGTGGGATTGGGAAAAATTTCCTATAGAAGGTGGGATATAAAATGAAATTTGAAGAAATTCAGAAAAACCATGAGTTGGAGATGAGGAGGGAGAACATTCCAGGCATGGAGGATAGTCGATAAAAATGCCCAAAGTCAAGAGATGAAAACAATAGGAAATAATGAAGAGAGGAATATGGCTATAATTAAGAGGAGTTGAGTAATGCATGTTAGAAAAATGGGATTGTAGTTGGGCTAAAGGAAGCCAGAGAAGTCAATGGGTGACATCGAGGAAGGAAATATACATGTAACCAGTGATGTTGCCTGAAAAAAACAAACAAACAGTAGCTTTATGTCCTGGCTTATGTCACTTTTTTTGGAGAACATTGTCAAACTCAAAGGCCCTCTTAAGCAGCTGCTTTTCAATTATGCAAGGCCAAAAATAATTGAAGGTTCTTCATAGTTGAGGGATTTTTTTTTCTTTCATACCCTTTCTTAAAGGATCTAAATCCTCTTAATCTTAAAAGGGCTAAATCAATCTTTCTCAATTTTTTCCTATAATTTTCATTCCCACATTTTGGAACCCCCAATCAGATTTGAGAATTAAATAAATCAGTAAATCCTTAACTTTTATTTAGTACCTTTTCATTTGAGCAGCCATTATCTAATAGAATATAGGTTCCTTGAAAAGGAAGGAAGCATTTATTAAAGGATATACATACATACATGTATTCATATATATGTGTGTATGTACATATCTACATATCTATATCTTATTGATACATAGTTATTTACATATTTCCTGCATTAGATTGTGAACTTCTTGATAAGAGGGAATTTTTTCCCTTTTCTAAGGAGGTGCTTATGCATTGAAGCATAACCCTCTCAAGTTTTTCAAATACCAGATTTGAACATCTTGGTTGATAGAGTAGGGGGAATTTTGTAGACCTTTGCACTGAATTTATAATATACATTTTTATTACTGCTTTCTGTGTCCCAAGTGTAGGATGCCCCTCTCCCAGAAGAGAAGGTGATGAGCACCTGCCCATGCTCCAGATTACTAGGCACAATAAATTTCTCTTTTTTAAAAAAATCAAAAGCAGAATATATGATAGGGGAAAGTATTCTTGTCAGGAAATTGAAGAGTAGAAAAATATCACAATGAGAAGGGCAGGCAGGAAAAATGCAACTTTCCACTTGGAGTTATACTTAGTGCCCTGCTTGAGGAAGAGAGAGCTAGATGTTCTCAAAAGGAAAAAACTGTTTTCTTCAAAAGGAAACAGGTTCTTAGAAAGGCTTAGGTGAGACATTATCCAAGAAAGGTCAGAAAAAGAGCTGGGTAGTTGCCTTTAGTGACTCCCTTCTCAGAGGGACTTGGATGTCCTGATAACAATAGAGAAGTCTATTTTTTCCCACATTCTGAGTCTAAGACATAACATAACCAGGCTTATCAAAATGGATGACCCCCACCTACCTGTAACTTCTGGTGATTCAGGTGAGTTACTGCTATATAGTACCAAGAAAATATTAACAAATATCATGAAGGCTTGGGCAAGTAAAAGAACATCGTAAAGTACAGATTGTTTTCATTGAAGTCAAGGGAGGCAGAAGAAGGGGAAAATCAGTTAAGAATTGAACAGTGAGTTAAGAAAACATCTGAGAATGGGATTTGGACTTTTGGAAATAGTTTAAAATGCAGAAAGAACAGGTTGCTTGCTAGAATTACAGTGATCCTATCAAAGGTTGGTAAGAACCTCACTGCATGCTATCTTGAAGTCTAATCAAAAGGGCCCTAAAATAATTATTTTTCACAAGAGGATCAAATATAGAATCCTCTTTTTGGTATTTAACATTCTCAATAATTTTATATCTTCTTACTTTACCAGATTTCTTTCACTTTCCTCCCCTCTTTGCCCTCTATTGTCTATCCATGTTGACAAACTCCCTGTTCCTTACATATCACTTCCATCTCCAGTATCCAAGTTTTTGGCTGTCCATCATGTTTGGAACTTCATTATTTCCTCACCTCTATTTCCTGTATGCTCCTGTTTCCTTCAAGACCTAGCTCATATCCTCCCTTCTACAGGAGACCTTTCTTGATCCTCCCAGCTGCTAATGCCTTCCCCTTTATCTACATTCCATATACTCAGTAATTTATATATCATATCCTCCATTGGAATTTAAACTTCTTGAAGGCAGGATTTTTTTTCTTTCTTTATATCCCCAGAAGTTAGCACAATGTTTAATGCATAGTAAATGCTTTAATAAATGCACATTGACTTATTATTCAGAAGATGATGAGGAGATGTTCTGGCAACCTAGGTTTATCTCAAGATAGCAGGATAGCATATTTTGAAGTATGAAGGGACCTTTCAAAAACTGGATGGACAGCTTGTAAAAAGAAGTTTTGATCTGATGTGTGTCAGTCCAGCACTACATATTATTGCTTCTGGAGAACAGAAATCCAACAGCGAGGTGGCACCATGAATAGAGTGTTGAACCTAGAATGGGCAAGACTGGAATTTGAATTCAGCCTCAAATACCTTCTAGTTGTATGATCCTGGACAAGTCATTTAACTTCTCTACTTTGATTTCCTGCATTGTGAAATGAGGATAATAATAACACCTATTCCCTAGAATTGGTAAGGATGGAGGCAGAGGGGTGAGGGAAGAAGGGAATGAGTATTTATTAAATGCCTATTATGTGCAAGGAACTTTTACTTTACAAGTATTTGTAAAGTGTTTTGCAAATTTTAAAGCACTACATAAACTCTAGCTTTTATCTGAGACTCAGGGAGCAGCAGGTGGTGCCATAGTTGATAGAGTGCCAGACTTGGACTTAAGAGGACTCTTCTCCCTGAGTTCAAACCCAGCCCTGGATACTTACTAGCTATGTGATCTTGGACAAAACACTTAATCCTATTTGTCTCAGTCTTCTCATCTGTAAAATGAACTGGAGAAGGAAATAGCAAACCACTTCAGTACGTTTCCCAAGAAAACTCAAAATGTGGTTATGCAGAGTTGGACATGATTGAAGTGAATGAACACAAACAATAAATTTTAGACTCAGCTAGGTCAATGCTTTTGGTCAGCTGAAAGTGTGCTCTGGTCTGAGAAAGTGTATAGTGGTGGACCTAGAATCAAATGGTGGAAGAGGAGCAAACCGACATTGGCAAAGACAGTAATTATTAACAGATTTCATGTCTATTTCATTTCTTCTGTTCCTTTTTCCCCAACCCCCATTCCTAACATGTTGCCAGCATGCTTTATTTTTGAGTTATTAAAAAATGTACCCTCCTTTTATTGATTCTTGACGGTTGCCAGCCAGTTTCTAATTGTTTCCAGTTCTGGGATTCCAAAATTACTGATTTCTTTTTAGATGTTTTAATCATTGCTCCTTCACCTTACCTCCTTTGATTTGCCTTGGCTTGAGAGCTTCTCAGAGGACTTGTCACTATTCCCAACATGAATCTTTCTCATTAAATATCTTCTTCCAATCAAAAGGGAAAAAAGTCAACCAGGTAGACATGCATTACAGGGCCTACCTTTCTTTAATCTATTGTGTACAACTTTTGTTTACAACAGTATAATAAGACCATGAACCATTTCCAGTCTCTAATTGTATTTGTCCTACTATTCTGGGTTTGATTGCCCCTGGAGTGTACTAAGGGTGTGAATGTGGGTCTATTGTTCCTACATGATGTTTGAGTAATGTTAAGAACTTAACATTTAAGCCCCAAACAGAGCATAGGTTATAATGATAAATTATAAAAATTTATAAGTGCTGCAAATTTCATTTTGAGTAACTCAGAAGAAATGGGATTATGATAAGTCTAATTCTAGTGAATTAGACTCAGACAAGCAAAAAGGTTGGGAATAAAAAAAAGTGACATTTTTCTTCCTGTTCACAAAATTATTCTTTACTATATTGGATGAATTTAGTATAAGAAGTTATAAGAAGTCTTGAAATTGCTCAGGAAGGAATCTTCTCAGTTCAAATATTGGTCCCTAAAAACAATCACATTGTTAGAAAAAAAATTCCCTTTAGGTTTCCTAGTCCTGGGAATATGGTGAGCACATGCTTAATCAATAATTATGCCTCTTCTTCATTCTCTGCTTCTTCAGCTTTTCTTTATCTTTGTATCACCAAGAGCTACTATAGTGCCATACACAGTATCTCTTTAATGTTGTTTGTTTGGATTCTCAAAAAATTTGTAGAATTAGTGTTGAGGAAACTCAGTAGTCATCTAACTCAATTTCCTCTCAAACGCTGTCTAAATTATCACTGATGATAATATGCCTGATTATATAGCCTTTGCTTAAAGACCTCCAACAATTGAGTTCTATACATTGAGCTACTTTGTCAGCTTTTTTTAGAAGATTTATCTTTTTATTTTGATATTCTAATGGATCTATGATTTCATCCATTTGAGTACTCAGTGTAATGTCTCAAATAGCAACCCATTTATGTCTTTTCATCCTATGAAATTCTTATCTATGTTTTTCTAGTAATCTCTTAACATTGTATGAATACCAGTGTAATATACAGTAACTTCTAACCACTGGTGCTGATTCTTTTCTCTGGGACCTAGAAGAATATAGCTAATCCTTCTTTCATATAACATCTTGTCAAATACTAGAAGACATTTTTTCTCTGTCTTCCAGAGTATTTTCTTTAGTCATCTTGTTAGTGAAAGGAAAGTGTGCACATATATACACACAGACACACAAATTCATTGGAATCAGCTAGCTCTGATACAATGTTTACTCTGGCTTCTCATTTTGAATAAGATAAGCGAGGGTTGTTGAAATAAAGGAATAAGGAAAGAAAGTAGAATGGTGAAAGACTGAATATCTTCAATCCCACCTCTGCTACTTATTACCTATATGACACTGGAGAAATCATTTAAATTCCTTTTGTCTCTGTTTTCTTGTCTAAAAAATAAAAGTATTGAACCAAATGGCCTAAGATCATTGAATACAATGTAGGAATAGCTCCTGGGGTTCTGAGAAAGAGTGAGTCAGTCAAAGGCATTTATTATGTGCCAGGCAAAAAGATAATGTGATCATGGGTGTGAAAGCACTTATATAAATGGAAGGAAAAATGGGAATCTTAAAAAGCTGCTGCAATTTTAGCTGAATCTTATACCCCCCAAAGAATGTTTTTGTCTTTTAAGCCATGAAAGACTTTAGGAGACTTTGAGAGAGAAACACTGAAGAGAAATGTAAATGAATGAGCAATACAAGGAGAAGTAGGATCAGGAATTTGGAATAAAGGCAATGGGGTTTTGCAACACTTAGAGCAATCAAAATAAACAGTTGATTTTTTTTTTTCTTTAAAATCAACCACCAACCAAACAGTGCCCTGTGGGGCTGTTTCAGCTTCGGTACATTTAATCTAACGCATTAACACAGCTTTTAGCGATATAGTCCTTCACAAGGCTTTGGACTGTAATTTTGTTGCACTTGCCAGAGCCTAAAGCTGTCAATTAGAAAACCATTTACCCAACCCCTCCAGTGGCTGTCAGGTTAAACTTATGACACCTGACCTTGATTTTGGCCCTTTCCTTAAATGCAGGTCCAAACTCTCCCAAATCTACTCAACAATCCAAATCACATTTTCAGAGCATTTCATAGAAAGGAATGCACTTTGAAACAGTTTGCTGCTTTGTGAAATGTTAGTTCTCATGGCCTAGTTTCAGAGAAGGCGCAGTTCTGTGATTTTCAGTGCTGACAAGCTGTGTGAACTTTTTTGCATTGGTCCTCTTTTCTTCTTCTTCTCCTCCTTCTCCCTCTCCCTCTTCTTCTCCCTCTCCCTCTTCTTCTTCCTTCTTCTTCCTTTTCTCTCCTACCTTCCTTTTCTTTCTTTTCATCTATTTTCTGTTATGAAGTTCTTATTCCTAGTGAAAAATTGCATCTCAGGATGTACTTGATCAAATTATATCAAACCTTTCAGTTTTAGATTATGATCTCTGGTATTACATACATTAATATTCCTCTCCAGTGGATATACACCAATATTTTAGAATTCTTTCATTGAAACTTCAAAGAAAATTGGAAGGGGGCAGTTAAGTGGAACAGTGGATAGAGCACCAGCCCTGAAGTCAGGAGGACCTGAGTTCAAATATGATCTCAGACACTTAACACTTCCTAGCTGTGTGACCCTGCACAAGACACTTAACCCCAATTGCTTCAGTAAACACACACACACACACACATTGTATAGCTGACAGTGCAATATTTAAGCTATCCATCTGTTATCCCTTGCTCTTAATATGTGCTTGGTTCATTTCCTAGGTTCTGGTCATACTTGCTCCTGACCATGTCTTTTACACCACTTCTAGCACACAAGTCTTAATTGATAACATATTGTAATCTTCTTGAATCACCCCACTCCCTGCCCTGCATCTTTCAAGTACTTTGGATCATTTGAAATGTTGGTATTTCTAAGGTTGCAGTGTTCAATGATTCACAGTCATATGGCACCAGTGGTTTTTAAAAGATGGGATTTGACAGCAGGGAGCAGCTTGAGATCATCTAAAGTGAATAGTTTTTGAAATTCAGTCCAACCCATTATCCTCTGTTCAATTCTGGACCCAATTCATTTTGCTTCTGAATTTTTTAAAGATAAATATTCTGACAGACTAAATATAGGTAGCACATCAGAAACTGAGCGTTATGCAGTCTTTGTCCACTTTGTTTTTCCTCTTTGGATGATGGAGAGATCTCTTTTTGTTTGGCAATGGATCTCATTAAGGAGGCCTTTTTGGGTTCTATGGCTCATTGTAACTGGCAGAGTACAGTCTAAAAACATCACATAACTTTTGTCAAATAACTAACGTGTTCTTTGTTTATGAGGCACTTGACTCATTGATTTTAGATTTCAGTTCTTTAGAGAAAAAGAAGTGTGACCAACTGAAAGTCTGTGTTCTGTGCTCAGTCCACATATCACACAATAGGTACCTGAGAAAGGCAATATGCATACTTTCTAATAATAACTTTGATAGTCATTCCAGAAGGATATCTTTGGGGTTAATGAAAAAAAAATGTGTTTTGTGAAAAGGAGTGAGTTTTTTGATGCAACCAAAAGTTTAAAATTCTTCGAACTCTGATAATCAGTACATTATTTGTAACTAGGAAATTTTCCCCAGAAGGTTTGGGATGAATGAGTCACAAAGTATTAAGGGTATGAGGTAAGTGGTGTACTTTTAAGTGTTGAGAGTAGATATTGGATACTTGTGTGTCTGTGTCAAGAAGAAGTGATATGGCTGATAAGAGAGATGTGGAAGTTAAGACAATCTTAGCAAATGAGTGGGAAAAGTTTGTGGATATGTCTGAATATAGATCATCAGACAGATGGGTATATACACTGACAGGAAAACTTTGATTTAGGGATTCTAGGGAGAGTGAAGAATTAGGATTACTTGCTGATTCTCACACACAAGACCTCCCATCTCTCATCTTCCATTTTTGTGACTTTGTACCCACTATCACTACTGCCTGCAATACTCTTCTTCCTGACTATGCTCTCTTGGTTTCCTTCAAGACTCAACTCATGTCATTTTCTATATGAGGCTTTTTCTGGTCCTTCCACCAGTTTGTGCCTTTTCCCTTAAGATTAGCTTGTAATTACTTTGTATAAATTTTGCATATTTGTTGTTAAGTGGTTTCATGTTCAACTTCATGATTCCATGTACCATACTATCCATGGGGTTTTCTTGGCAAAGATATTGGAGTGGTGGGTCATTTCCTCTCTAGTGGAATAAGGAAAACAGAGATTAGGTGATTTGTTTAGGGTCACATAGCTAGTAAATGTCTGAGGCTGGATTTGAACTCAGGTCTTCCTGACTACAGGCCCAGTGTTCTATCCACTATGCCACCTAGCTGTCTTTATCTTGTTAAGTGTATACACACATGCATGCACACACACACACACACACACACACACACACTCTTTTTGCTTTAGTCCTGCTCTTTTCTCCTCGACTCTGTCTCTGTCTCTTTCCTCCTATTCTCTTCCTCTTCTTCCTCCTCCTCCTCCTCCCTCCTTCAGTTGGGAATGTTTTACTTTTCTCTTACAACATGGAACTTAATACAGTGCCTGGCACATAGTAGGAAATTAATAAATTGTTATTGATTTATTGGTTGAGACATTAATATTTGCATCTACATCTGCTAGTAGCTAACAAGATTTATACTGGGTCTTGTGCCCTTCCCTTGAAGTTATCTTAGCATTCAAGGGACAGTGATAAAGGATTTCTGATAAGTAGCACAGACCTAAAGTTGCAGTGATTTCCACACAGTAAAAGATAATTTGGGGAATAGGATTGGAGTAGGGGTAGAGGTATTACAAGTAGCCCGAGAGTGTGGAAAGGGGATTGAGAGCTACTGAACATGGGTTACTTTCCTGTTTATCCAGAGTTGTCTTTGGAGACAACTCTACCTCCCTTTTTATTATTAGAATTTTCTATTTGTATCTTGAGACTTACTGTTGAGAAATTCCTTTCACTTCAGAGTTTACTTTCCCTAGAAAAATTTTCTAAATGAAATTTTATTTTTCAATTAACAAAAAAACCTCTCCTCTCCTACTTTACCCCTGGGAAAAAAGAAAAAGGGAGAGGAGAAAAATAAAAATATATATAATCAAGTAAAAATGTATATCTCATTTTGCATATTTAGTTCCTCAATTCTCTGACAGTTGCTAGGTAGCATTCATCATTAGTTGTCTGGCATTCTGGTTGATAATTAACAAAGCATATTCAGTTAAGATTAGAAGGAAAACAGTTAGCTGGGAAGAAATCTTTGTGAAAAATTTATCTAATAAGTGTCTCATTTCTAGGATGTTTAAGAAATTCATTCAAATTTATGAAATAAGAGCCATTCCCTAATTGATCAATGGAAACTTGATATGAGCAATCAATTCTCAATGGAAGAAATGCAAGTTTTTAATAGAAACTTTTAAAAAATTATGTAGATCACTCAAAATTAGAGACAAGAAAATTTAAGCAGCTTTCAAGCTCTACCTTGCACCCATAAGATTAGTGAAGTTCTATGAAGAATTTTAAACCATAAGACTCTACCTAATATATCTCATTCATTCTTTGAAATCCATTCTTCCAAAATCTAATGGATAAGTGACATGGCTTTCCCCTCTATATCTATCATGAATTTTAAGATATAATGACTTACTCCCAAGCTTCCCATACATAATTTGTGCTTTGGCAACCAGTTCCTCCTTATTGGTTAGAATTAGGTCTCTTATGGCAGTTCTCTTTGTCATTATTTCTCCTTATTACTATAAAGGCAAATCAAGATTTTTTTCAGATTTTCTGATTTTAGCAGAAAGTGAGATCCAACAGATGCCCAGATAGTTTCATGATTGTATGATTACTAGTAACTATATGGCACGTCTATGCCAGATGTCACAATGTAAAAAATATTGGATTTGGAGAAAAAGGACATAGATTTGAATTTTGTCTTTGCCTCTTTCTATCTGTGGCCTCTGGGCCTCACTATATTCATATTTTAAATGAGAGGATTAGACTACATGAATTCTAACAGCTACCAGACTTAGTCTCTTTAATCCTCCTCTTAAGTCTCCATAATAAATTCCTCTAATCTCTTTAATAAACTCATTAGAGATTTCCTTTTCACCTACTACCATAGCCTCATGGGTTAAAATATAGAAAAGTTTTCATAGGCCTAATCAGGTCCTCTCATTTTACGAATGAAGAAACTAAGGACCAGAGGTTCGAGATTACAGTAAGTGGCAGAGTCAAAATTTGAATGCAGGTCCTCTGAATCTTTCCATAGTATTATATTATTCCACTTCTGTATTGCTCTAAACCAATCTTTAGCCAAATACTTTCCACAAAGTTTCTCTCTTCCACAAAGTTTGTAGATTTCTTCATAACATATATTGTTTGAGGGTAATAGTCATGTAATCAACAAGATGGCAGACTAGATATTTTGTCCAGTAGTCACTAACTCTCCAAACAAAATCACCAAAGGGAAGTTATACAAAAAAGGAAGAAAATTTATAATTAACTCCACAAGATAAGAAAGACAGTAAGACAACAAGGGAAAAACCTTATGAATTGACATTGGAAAATGCTAATCATTTAGGTACTTAATCATCAGTTCTACACTCCCACAAGATACACAAAATGACCCATAGGCTTGAGACTGACTAAGGTGCTTGTCTTTTACATCTCTTCCAATGTATACCATCTTCTGTCTGTCCCCTATTAAAACAAATAGTACAGATGAATCTTATCAAACCACATGATGAGGAGGTATAGGGATATGTGAAAAACTGGGTTTCCTTTTTCCTGCAGCATTCCCTAGATTAGGGAAACCTGAGGTGGCAAAAGCTCTGCCATGAATATCTACTGCTTTCTCAGCTAACCCTTCAAAAAATGGAAGACATAGGTATGGCATAAACCAGAAAACAGATAGTTATAGAGCTAGGAAGAGTGGTTGCATTTGGCTTGAAGTAAAGAGGCATGAATTCCAGCTGTGACCATTCTGTCCCACCAGAAGCTGCTTGGGACAGTTGCTGAGGCTGAGAAAACATAAATTCTTCCTTGTAAGGATAGCTCAGTCCCAAGAGTTAAAGGAGGACAAGTTGGAAATTAAGTGATAGGTGGAATTTGAAGGGAAAAAAAATGCTAAAACTACCAAAGATTTTAATTGGAATATAGAAAGGCTAAAAGGACCAAAGATTTACCAAAGATGATGACAAATTAAACCTATAACACAAGCAGGTAAATCAATAAAGAGGATACAAAAATTGGATGGAAGGATGAGTACTAAAACATCTACAAAATTATAGCCTTCTCCATATTACAAGATAAAGTAAATTGAACAAATGTATGATGAAACACAGAACCTCATAGAATCCCAAGAAAGAAAAAATGTCTAGGAGAATTCAAAATAAAAAAATTAGAAGAAATTAGAAGGGATAAAAAGTCAGAATCTCTGGGCTACACAGTGAAATATTTAGCAAAATGGAAAACTAAATACACAGTGGCAAAATTCTCCAAAAAGAATGAGAGAATAAAGAGAAAATAAATATATTAATGTGAAGGATAATCTGGAGGAAGAGAAGCAAATACAATTATGTTTTTTTGCTAAAAGAACTGATGATATTAATACAAGTCAAAACTACTGATCTCAAAGATAAGATGGGGAGACAACTTAAGGAACACAAGTATGCCAGGAAACATGACAAACAATGTAATATAATAAAATATAATAGAAAACTGCTCAGAATTTTTGAATTCAAAAAACTAAGTGCCAATTGGAAGAATCCACAGATTACCTCCAGAGAAGAAGACAAAATGAAAACTAAACTGTACATGTGAAACTGCAGGACATATGATGGTTAAATTTAACAATTTTAATTATATGTGGAAACCTTGGTTCAAAGGACCAGTTGTATGACACTTTCTCTTCATAGAAAGAGATTGATTATTCATTGTGTCATGCTTGCCTTCTGGCTGTGTCAAAGTGTGGAAAGAAGAGAGATCTATATTCTTTGGATTTTTAGATGTGAGAAAGATGAGCCATTCCAAATCTTTCTTCAGAGCTCTAACAGGAGAAAGACTTTGGGGGGAAGCTAATACATAGAGCAACTAGAAATCTCTATCATGCCTCCATTCCTAGCTTACTACACTAGAAATTTTGAGGAATTTCTCCTTGGGTGAAATCTAAGATTGTCTCTAGGGTGAGCTATTATCTTGCTTCCAAAGGGATAGCTTTTTTACTCTGAAGTTTCTAATATATATTGCCGTAGTATACCTTCTGTTTTCATTTTGCTATCTCTTTGAATAAATAGCTTTATTTGATATGTGTACTCATTATAGAAATGATGTCTGATGAAAAAGAAGTCAAACTTTGGTTATATAGCATGGGATATTCCTTCCTCATAAGGGATAGCAATTAGGATTATAGCTTGAATCTAAAAATTATTTCCCTTGGACTAAAAAATACTTAAAGGAACAAATAGATATAATTCTAACCCAGAGCCTACCCTCCTCTCTCAGAAGAACTGAGTGGCCAGCTTCTGGCTCCAATCTTCTGCTTTACGTTCTGGCAAAAATAGGAAAAATCTATTCTTGCCTATCTATGAACCATAACTGACAGACCCATTTGGATAGACCCACAACCTATATGGGCAAAACAAAACCCATCCCTCCAGATATATAAAAAATTTTTCAAGTGTCTAGGAGACATATTATAATTATAAAAAAGAGAAAATTCAAGTAACACAAGACTATTTTCTATCTAATAGAAATGGCAAAAGGGAATGGAATGTTATTTTCTGAAAAGCAAAAAAGGTCAAGGTAAAGCCAAAATTAAATATCCAAAAAACTTGCACATAATATTTAATACAAAAAGCAGAGGCATTTGAAGCACTGTTATAAGCAAAGAAAAATAAAACAGATGTAAGCATATTATTCAACTTACATACCCCTTAAACAAACAAAAAAGGTAAATAAGTACAACTATCAACAACTGAATACACAATCAAGTAAATCATCCCAGCTCTGCAGATTATTTACAAATAAATACCAAAATAAAGATATTTAAAGAATAAAGAATACAACACACACATATACATGTGTATTAAAAAAGTATATAAATAGATGAAAATTAAAGTGGAATAGAATCTGAAATACCATGAACTAAACCCCACAGTCCCCCTAAGGCGAACTGATGGATTTTGTCAGAGAAATATGAACAATGAAGAGATATATAAATACAGAAAGGGCAAATAGAAGACAGAGGTAATTTATTATATACCCTAATCAAGTCTATGTATGAACAGTAAAGAGAAAATGATGTCTATAGTTCCATGAAGAATACAATGAGCTGAAACAAGAATAAGTCACTATGGCATGAAAAAAAAGAATAAACATTCAGAAGGCAGAGAGAAACTAAAGATAATCAATGAAGAGAACATGATTTTTAAAAATTATTCTTAGAAAAAAATTCAGAATAGTAAAAAAACTAATGAACAAAAAGAATATGGAAGAGAGGAAGACAAATCAAACTAGATATATAATTGAGAGGGAGAAAAGAAAGAAGGGAAAAGAGAAGAATTAACTTTTAAAAGGAAAGGAAAAATAATAAATTTTCTTACATTCCAAAATTAGGGAAAGAATTGACAAATGAGAGAAGGGAGAAGTTGGGAGAGAAGAGATTCTGTGAAAATAGGATTACATAAAAATAGATTAAGCAAAATTTATCAAAGGGACAAAGTAATGACTTAAAAGAGGAGGAACCAAAAAATCCCAAATAAAGAAAAAAAATACTAGAGACACAAATTTAAAGAAATATAAACTTACTTTTCACAATGTTAAATGTTAACAGATTAAAAAATCCAAAAAATGAAAAAGAGAAATTAGGCAATAAAACAAAAACTATCTGTTGTTTACTGAAAATAGATATAAAAGTTGAAGACATAATTAAAATGATATGCATGAATAAAATTTTCTATGTATCATGTGAATCCAAAAGAGTAGGAACTGCAACCATGCTATCAAATAAAAAGCCACAAGATAAACAGGAAAATTGCTTAAAGGAATCATTAACAAGTCAATATTAATCATTTCTAATCTAAATGGGATATTTAAACTCACAAAGAAAAAAAAACAACTAAAGAGACATAAAGTAATGAAATGATAGTAAGAGATTTTAATGTTGCTCTTAGAATTGGACAAATCTAAAACTAAGGACAAACAGAAAGAAAATATATGTACGAATTATTCTATAATTTAAATGTAAAGATGCATGATGGCTTTTGAAGAGGACCATTTAAGTATATGGAGAATTAGAATCTAATTCAGGAACTGGGACATTAATGCATTATTGCTAGAGTTGTGAAATGATCCAACCATTCTGGAGAGCAATCTGGAACTATGCCCAAAGGGCTATAAAACTGTGCATATTCTTTGGCCCAGTACTGCCATTACTGGGTCTGTGTCCCAAGGAAATCATAAAGGAAGGAAAACAACTCACATAGGCAGAAATATTTGCAGTAGCTTTTTTGTGGTAGCAAAGATTTGAAAAAGGAGTGGATACCCATCAATTGGGAAAAGGCTGACCAAGTTGTGGTACATGAAGGTAATGGAATATTCCATAAAAATAATTAAAAAGCTGATTATAGAAAGACTTGGAATGTGCAAGAATGTTTGTGGCAGCCCTTTTTGTAATGGCTAGAAATTGGAAACTGAAGGGATGCCCATCAATTTGAGAATGGCTGAATATATTGTGGTATATGAATGTTATGGAATATTATTGTTCTGTAAGAAATGACCAGCAGGACGATTTCAGAGAGGCCTGGAGAGACTTGCATGAACTGATGCTGAGTGAAACGAGCAGAACCAGGAGATCATCATACACAGCAACAACAGTATTACAGGATGATCAATTCTGATGGACATGGCTCTCTGCAACAAAGAATTGTCTCAAACCAGTTCCAGTTGTTCAATGAAGAAAACCATATACACCTAGAGAGAGGGATATGAAATATGGACCACAACATAATATATTCATGATCTCTATTGATATTTGCTTGCACTGTGTTGCCTTTCTCTGATTTTCTTTTTTTTTCTTGTAGATAGGATTTTTCTTGCATAACTTGTCAAGTAATTCAACATTTTTAACATGTCATGGACTTCCTGCCATTTAGGGGAGGGGAGAGGACTGGGGGTAAAATTTGTAATGGAAAGCTTTGTAAAGATCAATGCTGGGGAACTACCCATACATATGCTATACAAATAAAAAGCTTTAATTTAAAAAAAAAAGGAAAAGAAAGACTTGGAAAGATTTACATGAACTGATGCTGAATGAAACAAGCAGAACCAGGAATACATTATACACAATAAGAGCTAGAATGTCTGATGATCAACTATGAAAGGCTTGGTTCTTCTCAGTAGTTCAGTGATCCAAAGCAATTCAAATTGACTTTAGACAGAAAATTTTATCTGCAGCCAGAAAAAGAACTAAGGAGACTGAATGTAAATCAACACATGCTATGTTCACTTCTTTTTTCTGTTTTTTATTTTGATCTCTCCCATGGTTTTCCCCTTATGCTCTGATTTTTCTCTCTCAACATGTTTCATAAAGCAATGTGTATTAAAAAAAATAAGCTTATCCACATATGCAAAAATGTTTGTGGCAGCCCTTTTTGTAGTGGCAAGAAACTGGAAATTGAAAAGATGCCCATCAATTGGAGAATGGCTGAATAAATTATGGTATATGAATGTTATGGAATATTATTGTTCTGTAAGAAATGACCAACAGGAGGATTTCAGAGAGGACTGGAGAGACTTGCATGAACTGATGCTGAGTGAAATCAGCAGAACCAGGAGAACATTATACACAGCAACAAGACTATACGATGATCAATTTTGATGGACATGGTTCTCTTCAACAATGATGTGATTCAAACCAGTTGTTCTGCGGTGAAGATAGACATATACATCCAGAGAGAGGCCTGTGGGAACTGAGTGTGAACCACAACACAGCATTTTAA
>JAJPUD010014532.1:0-40420 GCA_023553655.1 Myrmecobius fasciatus | reverse complement strand
AAAAAATGTTCATGTTTCTAAAAAGAGGGACACAGAAATGTACCACTGAAACATGGTATCAATGAAATGTGGTTACTCAGCAAGCAATGGGGCATTTAAAAAGTACTCATGGAATGGGAGCTGGGAGGATGAGGATAATGGATTGGGGAAAGGATGGAGAGAAATATAAAAGTAATGGGTGTTGAATTAAGTTATGGCTTTTTTTGTGGGAAAGGGTACAGATCTGTGATTTTATCAGATTAGTGAAACTGCTTCTACAAAGGCAGCTCTACATCTTGTCTATAACTAGAGAATTTGGAATGAGTGAGGAAGGGGGAGGAAAGAAAAGATAAGAGACTTGACAATAATCATAAAGCTGATGTTTCCCAGTGGCAAAATCTGAACTGAAGTCTTTATTTTAAATTTTATCTACTATACCAACTACTTCTAATACAAATTCACACATTTTATCCATCATACCACCTCTCTCCAATGTATATTTAACTTACTGATTTAAATATGAAAGTAGTATCCATAAGTCAATTAAATTTTTTTTAGCAAACATGAAGAGTATAGCTGAAAAATGCCTTAGATTCCTCTCCCAATTCAACACATAAGTAAATTGAGGGTCAGGTAGGTAAAGTGACTTACCTAGTGTCATACAAGTTTTAAATGTCATAGGTAGAATTTGAACCCAATACAGCACTGGATTAGATGGTGGGGTCATACTAAGAAAAAATAGAATAATTTCTACCTTCAAGGAGCTAAGGAATGATGGTGGAGACAGACCAGGAAAGCTTCTTGAGGGAAGTCATATAAAACATTATCATCTAAAGAAGATTTTGAAAAGTAGAGATTAATAAGTATCACATTCTAGGCCTGGAGGAAAATTTGTAAGACTATCTGGAGGTGGGAGATGAATGTGTGAACAGGAGCAATGAAAAACAAGACAAAAGTGTTGTGGTCAGATTTTGTAGGACTTTATCAAGTAGAGTAGTCTGTATCCTTGGGGCAATAGAGAGTTACTGAAGTTATTTGAACAGTACTGTGATTTTGTTAGATCTGTTGGTGAAGAAGGTTATTTTGGTAATTGTGTGGAGGAAATATTGGAGAAGAAAAGGTTGGACTAGGAGCAGAGAATCAATTAGTAGGCTTTTGAAATAATCCAACAAAAGATTCTGAGGGATTAAACTATTAAAATTATGTGAGTGGTAAGAAAACTTGAAAGAGGTTGTGGATATAAAAGTTATAGGTCTTGGAAACTGATTGCACATCGGGTAGAAATTAAAGACAAAGCTTTGTAGGATTGGGAAGGTGATGGTGACCTTGACAGAAACAGGAAAGAAAGTTAGATTTTTGGTATAAAGATGGAGAAAATGAGTTTTGTCTTTTCAGCATAATTCTAATGAGTTGGAATTCTAATGAGTAATTCCCATAGAAATATCTATCAAAAATTGTAGGTTCAGGAGTTTGGTTCTAGAGAAAATTAGGGATAAATATTTATATTTGGAATTTATCTCTGTAGAAATGATAATTCAACCTCTGGGAACAATTGAGATCAACAAAGAATAGAATATTGAAAGTGAAGAGGACACAAGACAAAAACTTTGGGGGAAAACTTTCTCTGGGGTGGAGGTGTAGAATTTCTATATATAAACCAATGACATTCTAATAAAATATAACCTGGCTAATCAGAGTATCTATATATAAACCGATTACATTACAATAAAATGTAATCTGGCTTATCAGAGTATCAAGGAGAAAGCACTTTGAAAGATTCCCTAAAATACCCCCTATTTGTTCTTTCAATGACTCTAAGGTGACTGTTAGAGATACTTTTATAGCTGAAATTATGGGACCTATTCTTGTTAGACCTTTTTGGTCATAAAACAGTAAAACAGAAACCCCTATTATACTATAAAAGGAACATAGTGAATTTACAAACTGCTGAAATTTACCTTTAGCTCAGCCCACAAACTGAGATCTTGGCCTATTCCCTAAATCAATCAAAATTTAAGCTTATCTTGGGCCATTTTGTATTGGTGATTTCCTTCCCCCCAACAGAACCACAGGTTGCAGATGTTACAGGAAATAAAGCCTTTGTTTTCTTCATTCCCTACAGAACTGAAGCAGATGTGGAAACCTATCAGTGAAGTGATGAAAAGACATAATAAAAAATCTCTTTCAAACTTTGCCATGATCAAGAGATCATAGTTGTCAAACTTATTCAGTGTAATTCTTTAGTTTTACAAAAGAGGAAACTGAAATCCAGAGAACTGACATGACTTATTCATGTATTGTAAATGACATAAGTTTCAGAGTAAGGCTTTGAATCCCTGACTCTGGAATCAAATTCATGACAGGATACCTCTAGCAGGATATCTCTAACCTTTTTTTATGTCACATAATTTTGGAAGTCTAGTGATGGCTTTTACAGAGCCAACAGTTATGAATATAAAAACATGAGTACCTAATATATCTAAAATATACATACCTATAACATATAAATATGAACACACATGAATATTTTATGAATATATATATGCATTTATATGTAGATATAAACACATACAAATATATATATATACATATTAGCAGATCCCAGATTAAGACTCCTGATCTCACATCATATTATATCATCTTTCTGCTTGCCCTAGAATGCTCTGCCCCCTCATCTCTGCCTCTTAGTTTCACTGGCTTCCTTTAAGTCTCCTCACCTTCCACAGGAGATATTTTCCATTCCTTCAAGATGCTAATGTCTTTCACTTTCAGATTACTTCCCCACCACTCTGCAAAAAACTTTCATGTACTTCACTATTTATTTACATGCTACCTTCCTCATTAGAATTTAAGGTCTTTGAGAGCAGTAATCAAATTCTTCTCTGTAATTTAAACACTTAGAAACATGGATGGCTTTATTAACATTCTTCACCACAAATGTCCATAGGTGATTCTTCACAACACCATGCCCCATCCATCTCATTTATGTTTGAAAGCAATTTTCTTACTCCAGTAAGAATAGTATAAATTAAGACTTCACCATTTCTTGAAGTTCTATAACTTTGTTTTAGTTTTCTGCTTTTGCCTTGGCCCCAGTGCTAACTGCTTTAGTCTCTAGTCTCCTATTCTCACATTAGTTCCAAAATACTGTCTTCCCTTCAGTGAGATGAGCCAAGAGTCATAGACATTTTTGTTCCTCATTTAAGGAAGAAGGGAATATGTAATGGGCAAGGGAAGACTTATTCCTCAAGATTACCTGCATAATAGGGACGGAAGGAGGAAGGAGAGAAAGAAAAAGAAGGGAAAGAGAGAGAAAGAAAAAGAGAGAGAGAGAAAGAGACAGAGACAGAGAGATAGAGATAAAAAGATAAAGAGACAGACACAGAAAGAGAGAGATAGAAAGAAGAAAAGAGAGGAAAGGAGAAAAGAAGAGGAAGAGAAAAAAGGATTATGGAGAGAAAGAAATGGAAAAAAGAGGAGAAGGGTTAGAAGGGGAAGAGAGGAGGCGAGAGGAAAGGAGAGAAACAGAGAGATAGAAAAAGAGGACAAAAAGACAGAGACAGAAAAACAGAGGCTTTCAGAAGTATCAAAGCAGAATTTGAGTTGCCACTGAAGATGTAGAATATTATTTTATATTGTCTCCATGTTAGACCCCAGAAATTTTTCATATATTAAATTAAATCCATAAATTACATTATCTAAATGAATGGTCACAATTATATATTGTAACAGCTTTGACTGAAACAATACAGCTTTTACTAAAATTCCATTACTATTTTATATTTAGATCCATAAATTTAATTGTGCTCTGTATGTAGAAAAATTCTCTAGCAACTAGGTTCAAGCCATAAAATCAGTTTTAACTAAAAATTGGAGCCCACCTATAACTTTTCATTTTCAATCTACCTGCGTCACTATTAGGACTGTGTCTCATGCCTGAATGCTGAAATGTTAAAAAAAAAAAGCTTGTTAAAATGATGCTGTAATTTCAACTAGCCCTTCTATATTCTACTTCATCTATTCAGATTTCAGCATACTCCAAAATTAATTACCTAATTTTTTTCTGAGCAGTCTTCATTTAATATTCTCTCCTCCTGTCTGGGAAGCTCATCAGTTTTCCCCAAAGGATGGATTTACAATACAATAAATAAGAGTTCTTCAACTGGGTTACATGAAATTGTATGTTTTTTAAAAAATATTTTAATGCACAGATTTCAATATGTTATTTCTTTTATAATTTTGAGCATTTTATGCATTTAAAATATTATACTGAGAAGGATCTACAGGCTTCATCAGGCTGCTGAAGATGTTGATTTCTGCTTGGGAAAAGTTGGAAGGATTTTGTGTTTGTTTCTTTTTTCTTCCAGATATAATCCCCAGAGAGTTAAAGATACATACAATTCAAAATAAGGGTATTAAGTAATTGTGCTTATGAAGCCCCTTTGCAGATCCTGGGATTGTATTTATCAGCGAAGAAATGGATCCACAATAGGCCACCTCCTTTAAAATCCAGACAGATATTGCTGGAACATGGTTATTATGGGGATGAAGATTTTGCTCAAGAACCTCTTTAACTTTCAGCAATTTACTTACAACCAACAGTGGTAAGATGTCAGAGAACCCCAAGCCATTTGCTATGTTTCATAGGAGCTAATACTGACACTAGGTTTCTGAGGGAAAAATGGGCAAAGTGCAATTCCTAAATCTTTGTTTTTAGTCAGCTCTGCAGGGTATCCTCTCCTACATCAAATAAAATCAGATAGCAGAGTCTCTCCTTTCCTTAGTGTTTGTAAAAGAAGAGCATAAAAGAGTGTGAATTGGTATATTTTGTGTTCCTAAGAGCATTCAAGCTCCAAAATGCTAGTCAACTGCTTCACAATCAGACAATTTGGTTGAGGAAATGAAAGTATGTACTTGAACTGATGCATTCCTTCCATCTTTTAAAGATCCCATTGCTTTGGGACTCAGAAGATTTTTCTTCCTCTTTTCCTGGATAGTCTTATTTAGAGAGTTCCTGTTAAAAAATCAACTTTAATGCTACTTCAAAAGAAGTGGAAGGAAAACTACTTTTTTATAGCACTCTTTTTTTCTGTTATGGAGTTAATCTTTCTAGTTAGTGTGGTTTCATATTTCAAAATATTCTTCCTTTTATACCCAATATGAATCAATACTTTAAAATTATGTGTAATAAAATATTAATAATTATTCATTAGAGTTCACCAGTGATGTTAATTAATTCTTTATTGGTTACATGAATAAGCTTTCTCTTTTTTATAACTCCAAAGGGCATAATATTATGTTTTAAATAAGTTTGTCTTTTTTTTTAAACACAGAGAACCTGAAATTAACATATTGTTAGCTTTTTACATCTCAAAAGTTTTTATGGCATTTAAACAAAAATATTTACAGACAAGTACATTTTTTCCACATTGAAAAATAAAATTACAATCTTAACTTAGCTTTGTTTTTGCTTTACAAGTGATACACTGAGCAAATCACACAATACAGAAAGCTGCTCATGAAGCACACAGTTCAGGTTCTTTTGAGAGGACTCCTTGAAGGATTGAGTACTATTTTAATATCTTCCAGACAAATCACAAGGACCCACCAGAGTATAACAACAGATGATCTCCTTGAAGGTTTTCCTTAGTTCTTGACTCCGAAGGGCATAAATAAGGGGATCAATGATGGAATTACACATAATGAGGATGAGATAAAAGTTGAAGTGCGACATGAAACACACACAGTATGGATTTTGGGGACATGAGATATAGAAAATCAGGTGGAGGAAAAAGGGGGCCCAGCAGACCACAAAAACCCCAATCAGGATAGTCAAGGTAATAGCTCCCTTCATGTTGGCCCCTTGGCGAATGGTGCCAGTGCCAGGGAGAACTGCAATCCTCTTAATGTGAAGTCGGGCCATCAGAAACATGTGGACATAAAGAGAAGCCATGAGAGCTAGCATGGTGAAGAACATACTAATGAGACAGATGATGACAGCACTACTGTCTGAGTAAATGATAAATAATATGCCAGACACAGTACAAGCTGCCCATATACAAGTGATGATGATCCCGACCCTTCTAACAGTCATGATGTTATGATATTGGAGAGCATAGAAGATAGTAAAGTACCTGTCTACTGCAATAGAAAGCAGGCTGCAAATAGAAGCAAGCAGAGAGCTACAAATCACTGAATCAATGACATTATCAATGTTCACTGTGAAACTTTGTGCATCGGTGTCAGTGCTGTTTAGCAGCGTGATAACAATAGTCTCGGATCCATTGGAAACGCTCACCAGCATGTCAGCCACGGCCAAGCTACAGATGAAGAAGTACATGGGAGAGTGGAGATTCTTGTTCTTGGCGATTGCCACAATCACCAGGATGTTTTCCAACAGACTGATGATGCCCAGGGTGACAAATACCTCAGGGGAAACGAAAAGTTGTTCGTAGCAACCCCTGTCCAGGTAACCTTTGCCGAAGGAGTCATTGTGCAAGACAAAGCTGTGGTTCCAGAAGTGCAGAGAGGGGTGCATTCCGTGGTAGGGGAGTTCAATTTGTGTGGAGTTCATTATGGAAAGAGTTCAGACTCCTGCTGAAATCCTTAAAGACCTCAAGTCTCTTCTGAGAGACCTTTCTGTAGTCCCTCACAGCAGCAAATCAGAAGACGATCCCGGCACTCTGTAGCATGTCTCCTACAGTTTTAATGCAGTTCTGGTTTCCTTTAAGAACAGTTCTGAGCATTCACTTTAAGTCCCAAAGTTTAATCGGTTTGTTTCAGCTGCAAAGAGCTTCGGCTGTTCACATCTTCCCTCTATTCTCTCTTGAGCTTTTTTCTTAAGTCTTATTTATTCGATCTTTTTCAAAATAATTTTTCCTAGCAACCGCCTTCACAGAGAGAGCTCAGGGTGGGCAAGCTATGTCAAATGCTGCCCGGTAGAAACGTAGAAGAATCAGCCGGCTGCTGATTTTTATGGTGTATGGAAGGAGAAAAAAAAAAGGGGAGCCTAGGGTTGCTCCGCCTCCTCTTGCAGTCCAACCAATGCTGCGGAACTACAGCATGAGTCTGGGAGATGGTGATATGTTTCAGAACGACAAATTGCCTGGCCAAAATATGTTTGCATGCAGCCACTCCTGGAATCAAGGAGCTAATGGGATATGAGAGATTTATTTTGCTTTCTCAAGTTTTTAATCCAAGTAATTTGTCTTCCTGGGAATGCTCTGTTCTATCACTCCCGAATACCCTCAAAGCAACAATATATTTCCTGTCCCAAAGTAATTCTTTCAGTTTTTCCCGTGCATACCATTTGAAAGCATATTCTTTTGAATTCCTAAAATGGACCTCGTGGTCATTTACCTGAGAGATCCAATTATTTCTTTCCCTTTATCTATCTTTCTGAATTATGAAGTACTTTAGAATAGGTGAGCAATAATGCTTTACTTTTTAAAGAGCTGGATCCCCTGGACAAATGTCAAAATAAAAGAATATGGCAGTGAATCACCCAATTACTATAAAGAAAGCTTTAATTCATTACGAAGATTAAGAAGAAATTAATCGGTTATGTGCAGAAATCTTACATTGCTCATACACATGGTTCCTATTATTCAGGTGATAATGCCTTTCAGTACCTTTAAAAACAACTAAAGTTCATATGTTAATTGTTTAAAATATATGTAGCCTATACTCAGAGGAAAAAAAAAAAGAGAAGATTCTTAATCTGGTAATTTATGATTTTTTAAAATGAAGATTATAAATGAGCCTTAAAAATTATCCAGTGTGGGAAAGGAGGTGGTCTCATGGATATTAAATATTGAAATAATTAACAAGCCTATTTAGTCAAGTAAGGACTAGTGATCTGCAATTCTCTATAATACAGTTTGTGAAATTCTTTCCCAGCCTGGTTTGGAATGGGAAAAGGAACATTTGTTTTTCCAGTTTAATAGAAATACTAAAATAATCTTCTAATTGATCTTTCTCTTTCATTTTGTACTCTTGTCTGTCACATCAGTATCAAGAAATAGATAATATGTTTCTATGATTATGAAGGGAGATTCTCTACTAAGAAGATGAGTGAGGGGTGCCATGAAAGACTTAAGGACAGATGAAAATTTTTGGAAGGGCTTCTATGATGAGCGATTTGATTAGGAGGTATAAAAGGAATACCTTATTGGAACTCACTAGTAAGTGGGAATGCTTTCTATCAATGAAAATTTCAACCCTCCATGTCTTAATAGACTTTTTTTTAATAGATTGCTTAAGGTAAAAAGAATTCCATTCTTTAATGGCCAATTTTCAATTGATGAATCTTTCTGAACTTAATTGGGTTGATCCTTCAATGACTATCCATCCCTGTACCTCTATTGTTTTATTGTTGCAGCTGCTGCTGAATCATATCCAGCTCTTTGTGACTCTGGTATTTACAAACTCTAGGCTTAAATCTAGAATTAAATTCTTCAATTCAATTCATTTCAAGAATTTAATGTTACCTTTGCATTCCTTATAAGTTCTAGACCTCCTTATCTCAACTTCCATTCTCACTAGGGAATTGTGTTTTTAGAAGCACAATTAACTCTTAAGAATGCTTATGTCAACTCTAATTGCCCACCTGTATCCCCTAACAAGGCTACTTATCTGTTAAAGTTCTATAAGTACTCCTGATGGAGTTAGACTATTTTTCTAAGGGTATTGGTTCTATTCCCCTCATTAATCCAATTAACATCAATTAGTTTTAAGGTATATTTACTGAGAAAATAGAGTAAGAACAGAAACAAAAACATTTTCTCCCAATCTGTGAAGGTATGCTCTACCTCAGACCTTTGGAAGAATATATTCGGACTTAAAAACGATTACTCAGGACATTTACTTACCAGATAATGTACAAATATGACATAACCTGTGAACAAAATTATTCTCTTAGTTGTAAAAAACATTGTCTTGATGACTGATTCATTACTGGGCTAAGTGAAGCAAGTCTTTAGAGGCTTTATTCCTCATTGGGAGTTGTCTACATACTTTGGTGTGGGCCTCTCATCACTGTTGACTTGAGCTGTTAACTCTTCCAAATATTATAAACTAATGAAGGTACTTCCTAATCCAAATAGTCTCCAATGCTCCTTTATCTAAGGCAGTAAAGAATAAATGCAATGGAGAGAGAAGCAACAGTAGGGCTATATTAATGGACCACATATTGGCCCAGTTTCAAAGAGTAGGCTACTGTTCCTAAGTCTTCCTCCCTACATTTCAGAGAGTGATAATATTTCTTGACTCCTGACTACCAAGCAATCATACAGGAATGAGAACTAAGCTGCTTCAGAAGCAACTTCAGAAGGTCTTCTGCAAGCAGACCCAGTTCTATCCCAGCAGGTAAAAAGCATGCAATAAACAGATCAGAAATACAATATCTGTGAATACTCAAAACTCTGAAGCAGGGCCTTTCAGTTACACATAATGAGCTTCCACATAAGCATGTAACAGAGATGACACTATATGGTCAAAAGATGAGGTTTCTTATTATTAGCCTTTTTTATTTTTTACTATTTTTACTATGATAATTTACTATTACTAATTACTGTTAGCCAGTCCCTACCTTCCTCTCCCCCATTAAATTTTCATGATATAAAGAAGCATCATAAGATTAATAATTATTCTCTTTTTTGATCCATAAATTCAAATTTTCATTTCATTTAGAAAATAGGATAAATGTCATCCCTTTCCAATCCTTTTCAGATCACAATCATCAACAAACTTAACTGAGCTGTTTCTGTTCCTTACTCTAAGGGAGATGAAAATGAAAATAAATTAGCTGAAGAGAAAATGAAGGAAAAGCTTCTGGTGAGTAATTCAAAGACTGGGCAACCAACTGTTTTACAACTGAGAATTGGCTGTATATTCTTTTAATAGATTCCAAGAAAAGATACATCTCTTCTAAGCAAGCCTATTTTTATTGATGTTTGTTACTTTCAAACACTGCTTCTACATAGTTATTATCTGCCCCCAACCTATCACCTCAATCAGACCAAACCTATTTAGTTATAATAATCCTCAAAATGCCCTGGTTTATTTACATTGAACAGAAAGCTATCTTTCTTACTTTTGATATAAGTACATTCTGACCTAAATTCTCCATATTACTCTCTACGATTTCGGGGTCCTCACAAAGAAAGGCCCACACAAAAGTACACTTACTAAGAATATTTAGCATATTACTAGTGTAGTGAGTTTTGTTTCCTGAATGCATAAAGTTTTCTTAATCATAGTGCAAATTGTGAGCTTCTTCAGGACTGAACTAATCCTTATAACAAGCAGGCAAAGGATAATTATATATAATTCTTTCTAGAATCTGGCAGCCTTATCTTTCAGTATTTGACATTTCTATCATAAAGATTTATTATTTTTTTTCAATTAATTCTCTTTTTTTCAATTAAGCTTAATAAGATGAATGTAATCAATAGATTCTTTATCTTCCTCCCAAAACCAAACTTAATGGTACCAATAGCAACATTCTCCTTCCTCTACCTAGAACCATGTACCTAAATCAAAACTGAATTTTCTGTCCCTTAGGAGTTCATATCTAGAAAGTCACTAAGTCATATTGATTTTTCCTAATAATATCTTTTCTTTTTCATTTCTCATACCATCACTTTAGGTCTTCATTAATAGTATTTAGTAAAACCTTCCCATCATTTTCTCCTTATTAAAATCTTTCCTACACATTACTTCCCTATCAGATTTATGAAAACAAGATTTTCATTGTGATTTTCCTCCTCAAAAATCTTCCTTAGTATTTGTCAAATAAAGTTCAAATCTCTGGTATACAAAGCTTTCCAGAATCTTGGCCCAGGAGATGAAGTTGGGAATTAGTGTTGCCTCATTAAATGACCACCAAGATTCAATTCAGAACAGAGTTATCACTTGGGTCAGATGGACCAGCAACATGCCTGAACCAAAAACATAATAAATAATATAACATAATAAATAAAACATAATTAGAAATATTTAAAGAAATACATAAAAATACAATCAATCAGGGAAAAGGATAACTTTTGATTTTGTAAGTCAATATGCCGTCCACAGAGAGCTTTATGTTTGGCTTAGGAACTACTTTTTCTTTTTGAGTTTGATACTACTGATAGAATATTAAACTAAAATCTAATAAAATGAAATTTAATAGTATCAACTTACAGCATGAGAGAATTGTGGATAGAAAGCATGTTCTTGGCTTAATCAGGACAATTTCATTGTAGTTTATGTTCTATATTGGTACAAAATTATAGGTCATTCAGCAGGTAGCAAAAGCAAATTTATTAACCAGCATATGTACCGAGCATACCCCAAAATGATTTAACTATTTAAAGTTCCCCTTTTTAAGTTGTTCATTGTAGTCCACTAGTCAAGCATTCAAACACATCTGGAGCTCTTTTTAGTTGTCTTGTATTTAGGCAACAAGCAGTGATTTTAATGGTCCACTCCTATATCTTATATCAAATAGGTCTCAAGAATAGATTTGATACCTTTAAAGAAATAACTAATATAAGAGTGGGAGATTAATACATCAAATAGCATTTTATTTGGGGAAAAAAGCTTTTAATATGAGACAATGGCACAGAATGTCAGCTAAATTAAGTTAATGTGATATTAGGTTGCATCAGTATGGGCATAGTATTCAGACCAAGGGTGTATTAATCTTCTTTCACTCTACCATGGCTAAATCACATCTGGAGCATTATGTTCAGTTTGAGGATCCCTATTTAGAAGACACATTGATAAATGGGAAAGTAACCAAAAGAGAAAGAGAAAAACTAAGGTACTGAAAAGTTAATTTAATTTGAGAAATTATTAAAGGAAATATGGGAAAAGGAGGTTACTTCAGAAGCAAGTAAACATAGAAGTAACATTATAGCTTGAAAAACTATGAGGGTGAGGTATTAGGACTGTTTTATTCAGTATTAGAGGGTATAATTAGGAGCAGGGGATGGAAGTTGCAAGGAAGATGATTCCCTCTCCACTTAGGTAAGGTAGTAAGTGAATTGTCTCTATAATTAAGGAAAAGTTGAATAATTATTTACTGGTAATATTATTATGTAAATTCATCATTCCTTACAACTGTGATCACCTGTAATCAATGTCAGATATATAGCTAAAAAAAACCTTTATATGGGACCTAATATAACTTCCTTTTTTATAGATGAAGAAACTGAGACCCAGAAAGATTTGGTCACATGGGTTTTAAGTAAATAGATAGTCAGGCATATGCTCCATTGTCAAATATGTCATTATGAACATATTGAAGAAGACATCTAGCACCTTGGAGGATGTTCTGTGGAGAATTTATAGAAAGATATGGACAAGAGTCTCATGTGATAAAAAAGTGTGGATATATTGTGATCTATATCACTGGAAATTAACCTATACTGATGCAATCAAAAATATACTGAAATATTGAACTAGGAGCATATCTTACTTTTAGTCTACATTTAGTCTTTTACTTTACATTCAGTCTTGCACATAGTAGCTATGAAAACTGAATATGAAAAAAGTTCAACAATAACTGAATTATGTTTTTTAAAAATTATCATTTGTGTCTTTTTTTCTTTTCTAAAAGTCTGTAAGCTTTTTGAAGCTGATTTAAAGCTGATGAAGCTTATTCATAAATTCCTTAATGTCTAGAAAAGCAATTAAAAATTCACCTTCAATTTTACAAAGATTTTTCTTTACAATAATATTGTTAGATAAATAGTACAATGACTATTATTTTGTACATATGAGGAAACTTGTACTTAAAGAAGTTAAGTGATTTGATAATACATATCAAAAAAATTATATCCTAACTCAAAATCTGATGCCCTTTCTATTTATCACTGTGTCTTGTAATATTCCTTTTTTTGTCAAATGAATAAAAAACACATGTGTGCTTATAGGATTGTTTCCTCTACTTCCTGAGGAATCCTATTAAAGCTATTTTTTCTTCCAATACCCTTATTTCTATTGAGTGGGATTTTGTTGAACGTGTATAAATGCCATATTTCTATGTTTGTACTCAGGAACTTTGCATTCTCTGGAATAATGTTTGGACTTCAAATTCTTCTACAATGTTCCATAGTCTTTCCTTAGATTTAAATCCATAAAGAAGCCCATAAAACTGTAGGAACCAAATGGAGGAATATGCTACTATTATTATTCTCATTTTACAGGATAATGGGGTAAGTAGATTAAGAAGGTTACCTAAGGTCACACAGCTAATTCCCTCCTCAAGCTGATTCCCCCCTCAGTGCTCCATCCACTGTGCCATCTAGTTGTCTCTGTTTCTGGTCACACAGACTATGACCATTAATTAATTCTTGTCCCCCAGTGAAGGGAATTAAAGTCAAGTCAATCTTAAGTTTTATTATGACTGGGCATTCATATCTAACACTCTTCAATGTATAAATACTGACCCAAGAATGAAGAGATTCAAATAGTGGGTTTTATCTTTGTATCTTATATTGATGGAAAGGTAAAGCAGTGTTTTCAAGTTCAAGAATGTTCAGTCTACCTGGAAAGCCTTTAGATATGGAGGTAACTATATGTTGTAGTTAACATAGAACTAAACAAGGAATGAAGAAGACTTGAGTTCAGCTCTGGCCTTGGACATTTATTGGCTTGTGTAATCCTAAAAAAAAATTATTTGACTTCTATCTGCCTCAGTTTTCTCATCCATGAAATCAGCCTCATACCAAAATGTAGTAACAAAGGTTGTTGGAGGATAAATGAAATAACATTTATAAAGCAATTTATAAACCATAAAGAGTTATATAAATACTGGCTATTAGTGTTATTGGTATTATTATGAGTTGGATGACAATCTAAATGTCAGTGGCCCAAACACCTGTATAGCTGAATTCACAATTGTGCATCATCATCAGTTTAGTCACAGGATGATAAATTATTCAACTGCAAGAACTATCAAAGACTTCAAGGGGCTATTATCTATATTCACGATAGGATACATGGACATAATTCAAATCCTTGAAGTATAAAATAATAATTTATGATGAATCTATGAAAAAAGGATGCTTTACATTATACTATACAAGAAACAAATTCCAAAATGAGAAAATGTTTGCATGTACTTATATAAAGTACAGAAATATTATTAGGGGAACTGCTTTTATTATTTCATGTAAATAGAAAACAGCATCTGAGCTTCATTGCTTTAATTTAATTCCTATTAGTTCTCCCTAGTTCTCTCAACTTTCAACTTTAGAAAAAGCTTGAAATGTGAAAGCAATTTATACTGAAATGTCTTGGTTCCTTTGGTATTAAAAATGATTCTGAATATTAGTTATCATTCCTTTTCTCACTCATGTTTCATTTTACCATTCAACTTTTTCTTAGAACTTCAATTATAACTATGAAAGACAAAATGGATATTCCCCAACTAGAAATTTTCAGGGTTGTAAAAGCAACAAAAACCTAGATGGCTTGTTTTCTTTATTAATTCAATTCAAGTCAATTCAGCTCAAGTGAAGTGGTCTTTATTTACCTACCATGCTATACCTAAAGAAGTTATATTCTACCAGAAGGAACAACATGTACAGAAATACATCAATATGGTATGTAACATAATTTAAGGGACAGTGAGAGAACTAATGACTGGAAGAGATAAGGAAAATTTTCTATAGAAGAGATTGTACTTGAATTGCACCTTGAAGGGAGCAGGGATTTTAAGAGATAGAAGTAAGACTAAGGGAACATTCTAGAGTAGTCCAGGCATAGAAATTAATTAGTTAGTTTGGGTAAAGTCAAAGTGACAGGAGATAAAATTTTGTATGGAGCAAGAAGTAGGCACATTGACTAGAATCCAGTGTGTGAGGGAAAATGATGTATATGAAATTGTGAAAGATAATTTATATGTGCATAATATTTTATGGCTTGTAAAGGATCTGTTTCATTATTATTCCATGAGGTAAGTAGTTTAATTAACTAAATTTTAAAGTACTACAATTAAAGTAGTTTTATTAACTACATTTTACAGAGCAGGAAATTGAGTCTTGAATAGTTCACCTGAATTTCCCAAGATCACACAGCTAATAAGCTACTGATCCCAGATTTGGGATCCCTGGTTTTAAGGTCTGGAATGCTTTCTTCCACCCTAGAGTTCTTCATTATACTTGAAAACTATCAAATTTGCTTATTTTCTATTAGTAGGATTCTATTTTTCTAGACTTAGCACTGAAAGAAACCTTTGTGGCCATCTAATAAAGTCCTTTCATTTTTACAAACAAGGAAACTGAGAGCCAGAGAGGTAAAGAGATTTTCTCAGTCACATTATTACTGTGTGGCAGAGATGGGATTTGCATGTCTGGATTCAGAGACAGAGAATTTGGAGCTTTCATCTATCTCTTAATCAACTATATGATCATTCCTGAGATTTTCACCAGTCATCTTGATGATTTCTTTATAATGGAATCCTAGAGATATTTCAAATGTCATTTTGGAAATAATAAAATAACAATTATAAAATAGAATAATAAAACAATCCTCTAAATTGTAAGGCATAGATCAAACTTTTCTATAATGACAGTTTTGAATGGCTAGAAATATGGTGAAATTTTCCAAATGTAATCTCTTTTGCTCTTTCTACCTATTCAATTCTCAACTGAGTTATTTGTCTATAGTGTCTGTTCATGAAATATATGCCAATGAAAAAATTCAATGAGTTGTTCATCCAATTACATTTCGTAGTCAGGATAATATATATTTTTCATTAACTTTGATTTTTATGTTGTGGATTGCTAGGTGAATCATTTTTGAGGGAATGTGATCTCATTGAGGAGGCCCTGTAATTGCTTTTGTCCATTTTTAAAAAAAAGACCAATAACATCATATGGTTATGATGTCTTGACTTGCTTGTGAATTGGACATAAATGAGGCAGAGTTTCACAAAGTGGTCAGCCTCATTCTCTTTTCCAAAATCATTAAAGTCCTGTGACAAGACAAAAGTTAGAACAACCAACAATGGCCCAGGATGCAGAGTATGCATTTGGAGTCTTCAGTGTCTAATCAAGTTCTAAGTAATTCATGACGCCTGCTTTAGCCACCTTCATAGCAGTTGGAACAAATTGTTCTTATTCTCCTATTCTGCCAGAGAAGTATTTACATCTTTGTTGCATATACCCCTCCGTTTTACTAATGGAACCTGGTTTAGCCCATTTGTTAACACAGTTTTACTAGGGGTGTGATTATTACCTATGGTATAGTTTCTCGGAGACATAGGTGAGAATTGAGTGAAGGCAGACACCAAAAGTGGATGATTATCCTTGAAAAAGACTCAACAAGCCCTCACATCAGACTTGCTGGTCCCCTTTGAACATTCCATACAGCTTGATCTTATAGTATTCTGGCATTGGATGCAGTCAGTACAATACAGTCCATAAAGTAGATCATATAGAGAATATTTCTATTGATGGGGATGCCATCTTCTGCTTGGACTTTGCTCCATCCTTATTTTAATTACTTTCTTTCCTTTGTGTTCACCCACAAGATAATTTCAGACTCAGCAAAAGCCCAGAATAGGGACTTAATTCCTAGAAGATACTGACTTGAAAGCTGGAACTGGAGCGAACATATTTCAGCATAAAATGACTCTCATTTCCTGACATTGAACAGTCTCTGCACTTTTAATTCTTAATGATTTGCAGTAACTCTGGTTCTGTACCCTGCTGAATGTTCACAAGGCTCAATCACCATTAAGATTTTGGACAATTAAAAAGCTCAATGATTCTAATAACTTGGATTCTGCTCCCACAGGACCCAAGAAGGCTTGTATTGTCCCTGAAATGCCTGCATGCCTCTTTCTGCCTTGGAAACTGTTTATTTGAGACCTAAGAATAACTGTATTGGGTCTTATCTTTTTGTGGTTTTCAGGCTTAAAAACCTTACCTCTACCATAAGTGAGCAACTTCTTCTCTGAAAGGATGACATTCACTTGTAAGCTTTTTCCTCACTCTGAAATTAAACTATTGATTCGTGACTCACCTTTCTCTGTCCTGTTTTGTTCAACTCTATTCATCCACAGGTTAGAGACCACTCCAATCTAGACTACATTTGAAATTCTTCTGTCATTTCCTTTGGTGGCAGCAATGGGATTGGACATAGAATCAGGTCATTGGAGTCTCTGGAATATACTCTGGAGCAGACTATGATATCAGAGGTTTCTCTGGAGTCCACCCTCTCCTTTCCACAGCCCAAGCCCTGACCTTGTCTGATGAGTATCCTGTCCTTGTTCCTGCTCCAATGTCTGGACTCAAATTTTGGCTGCACTTACCATTCTTTGTGAGAAAAACTCCAGGGCCCTGTCTTTGACCTAATTCATCCCAGATCATTCTGGTAAGGATATCCTTTCTTAATTGCATACCCCTTGTTAATTGATTTTTTTGTGTCTTTGCTTTTTTTTTACTATATGCCCCTGTTAAATTTACAGTTTCATACACCTAACTACTGTGTGACTCAGATCAACTGGCTAAAATTAAAATTATAACGGTGTACTTTGTTAGAATTGTGTTGTAGAATGCTTGTTTTGTGATTTCAGTGATATCATTGTCTTTATGGATTGCTTATACTTTATGGATTGCTTATACTTTGTGGATTGCTTTGTACTTGTTAACTAAATAGTGTTTGAGGGGTATCTTTGAGTATTTGCATTTGATTTGGGTCAGGCATGCTGTAAGGACAAGGAGGAGGTTACAAGTTACAGCTTATTCCCTAAGTGAACATGCAGCTTTCAATTGTATAAAAAATACAGCTTCAACTTCTCATATTTCCAGGGTTAGATGAATTTAACTGGGGACAACTCTAAATTTTGCTGACACCATTGGGGTAGCTTTGATACAGATAAATTAGAATAGTTAAGGCAGAAAGTGATGAATAAGAAAAGTGTCTTGAATGAGACAGTCAACAAATGGCTCTTGCATGACAGAGAATCAATAAAAGAATGGATCAAATCATTTGAAAAACTTCTCCCCAGCTACTTAAACAATACCCTCCTTTATCAAAAGATTTCATGAGCTCCCTGGTAAAAAATTGCAACAACCTGTCCTTCTCCATGTCCCTTCTGCACCATTAGGAAAGGAAAATATGATCCTTTTAATTATCAAGAAACATGAATTAGGAGCTTGTTATTACTATAAAAAACCTGGCCACAGGAAGACAGAATGTAGAATGAAGCAAGAGCAGATGCTGAAATAGGGAAAGCATCCCAGAAAGTAGTGAAGGGCTGTCTCTATAGCCCTAATCACTCAGCATGACATGGTTCCAAGGAGATATGCAAAGAGAAGAGTTGGCATAAGGATGGGAACATTCAGATTATATCCACCATCTCCATGACTCCTGTGGGAGATATCTCACTGCTCATACAAGGTCAAACGACATCTGCTCTTTTTGACATCAATGCCATATTTTTCATTAAACCCCTTTGCCTTCCCTATTTCCCTCTCCTTGAGTCAGAAATATATCTCAATTGTAGGGATTGCTGACAAGGCCATTGCAGTCCATATCTCAGAGTCTCTTCCCCTTTTTAATGGAGAGATTAGCACCTTTACCTAAAATAAACCCCCTTGTTTGTGTCTTTTGCCCCCCAAACCCTGTACTTCTGAAAGTGTCCCCATTACTTTAGGATTTTTCCCTTGATTTCTTCTGACCATCTCACTCTCAACCAAATCCTCCCTGCCTCTTCCTCTCCCCCCATCTTGTGGGCTTCAGATGCTACTGATATCAGTCAGTTAGCAGCACCCCACTTCTTGTTGTGTAGTTGCACATACCTAAGTCCTTGCCTTTTGTACAACAGTACTTACTCAGCATTGAGATTGTTGAGGACCTTCAGCTGCCTATTAACATGTATTTATCTAAGGGCTTTAGCCATCGAGCTTAGAACTCTGGGGAAGATTAATGAACTTTCATACTTGATGCAATTGTCCTAGTAATCGAGACTATTTCCTACTTTAAGCTATTTGCAAGACATTGGGTTATAAGAAAAGGACAAAAAAAGTTTCCCCCTATCATTTCAGTTTTTCTTTGTTGGAAGTACAGAAGAAAAAAGTTCAGGTAATCAAAAGTTTGTAGAACTGCTAAAACATCTTAGCATGTTTTGGAAGTTTGAAGATTAATCATTTTAAAATTACCAGAGAGAACTCCTGATTGAATAATTCCATCAATCCTGTAGAATTTGTTTTAAGGAAAAATACGGATGAGATTTTATAAAAGTTCTGAAAGCAAATGGAATGATTAATGGCTTCTTTGTTCTAGGGCAATGAAAGAAGGCATCTAATTTGGAAGTAATGACAAAGTGAATAAATTTTTAAAAATAGGTAAGTGGTTTGTACTTTATAGCAACCTGTTGTTAAATCTTTTTTTGACATTTCTGACCATGAAAAAAGAAAAGATGGTAATAAAACAGAGCTCTTTCATGACTCTCCCAGGTCAAACGAATGTCTCCCTATTAACACCTTTTATCTCAGATCAGATTCCCAAAATGGCTAAAAATTACAGGGGAACTTGGATAGCATCCTACCTCTCTCTTTGTGCAGGATCTACCTGTGGAGGGAGGCAATAGCTGCAGTGCAGTAGCCTCAACAACTCTGTGCCCTTGAACATTTTGCAGCCTGCTCCTCTAGGCAAACTGGGGCACATCATCCAGGTGCAGGACATTTCGCCTACTCTGCCTTAGAAGTGCCTGGTCCCAAAGCAGCAGCTCTAGGAATAGGAGGAAGCCAGGCCCTACAATCATGTTCTGCTTTAACCTGCCACTGGGAGCTACCAACAATAGGAAGAGCCTGGCATCAGTCAGCTTTGTCTCTGGGATTCCTATTCTGCAGCCAGTGCCCCCTCCAGCATCTCCTAAACTCAGTCAGTGTCTCCAATGCAGGCTTAGACCTCAGCAGGCTCAGCTGCTGCCTGGAAAAGTCTTGGTACCCCTTGTTATTCCTAGCATGGCAATTTGAGGTGGGAGGGGCAGCCAGCCTGTGCCCTTGGTGAGCCCACCCTTCTCTGTTCAAATTGTAAAAATTTATTAGCCATGTAATTTTAGACAAGTTATCTTATTTCTGTCCCAGTTTTCTGATCTGTAAAGAGAAAAATAATAAAGGGACCCACCTCTCAGGGATGTGATAAAATAATATTTGTAAAGAGCCTAACAGTGATTGGTTATGCTAAGCACCACATTGTTATTATTGCTTTAATTTAAATTTAATTGTTTCATATCTGATAACTCTAAAATAGTTTTAAAATGCCAAAGGCATAATAAGAACAATAATTATTGGAAATATACTTAACTGAATTGATGTCACCTGCAATTTTGTTTCATGATTTAAACATGATATTGTTTGTGGTGTTGTATTTCTAAATTCTTTAAGAGACCATTGTAACAGAAATACTGTTGGACAAAACAAATTTTTAATTTGGATTTCTGTTTTATATGAATTGAACTTTTAAAATGTGATAAAAATAGACATTTCAAAATTGTTAAAAAATTAATGAGATATATTTTATTATAAAACATAATAAGTTGACTATAATAGTGAATTTTCATTTGAAAATTCTTGGCGAGTAGAAAAGTGTATAGGGTGATTTAAAGAGGTAGCTTCAATATATTTATGCTAAGTCAATTACCAAGTATTTGCTGGATGTCTGAAGCCCCAGAATATGGGTGATTTTAATTTATAGTTAAACATTAGTAAACTCTTAACTGTTAAGGAAACATCAGGAAAGATATTCAAGCCCTAAGTTGCACTTAGCAATATTCGCTATTTAAGAAAAAAAATTGGAGATTGTAATTTACTATTGTTTTGAGCTTTGATTATAGGAATAATTGTTTAAGTTGTCATGAAGTCAAAAGTAGAAAATGATGTGTGCTTCAGTCTGGGAACTGCTAAAGATGGATATCTTAACCTGAAAAAAGTTTTGGAGATGACCGTGATATGGCCTAATATCTTCCTCACTCTATTTACACAGTGTACCATTTCCTTTCTAAAAGGTTAATCCTGAACTTTGCCCTGTGACTACATAATTGGCTGCCCTATATGACTCATGACCAGAGTCAAACAGAGCTATGGGAGGTTTTCCCCATGTTGTGATATATGACATTGTTATAAATATATCCTTCTTTTCCTTTTTAATGCAGGTATGAACATCTTTTGTGATCAAATTATAATATAGTAATAAAGTATAATAAAGTAAAAAGAACAATATATAATATAAAAATTTTCTAAATAAATGAAATAATTTTTGAGGAAAATAGGATTAAACGAGTTTTTTTCCATAAGAACTACATACACATATATATGATCGGCTTTCAAAATTTATCTATCATGAAAATTCAGGCTTTGAATATGCTTTAGTAATTAGCTCTCAAAAATAATTTAATTAATTGTTAATCCTAAAATTTAAGGATTTTACACATAAATTGGATTCATAAATTCATAATTTAAATTATTTGTCTAATAATTTTGAAAGGAGGGGCAGCTAGGTGGCACAGTGGATAGAGCACCAACCCTGAAGTCAGGAAGACCTGAGCTCAAATCTGGCCTCAGACACTTAACACTTCCTAGCTGTGTAGCTAAACCAGGTAGGGTGAAAACCGAGAAAGAAAACTATAGACCAATTAGTGATAATCACTGAATTTCTTTGGTCTTTTGCTTCAAGATATTTATGTTAAAGTTTTCTTGTTTACCTTGGTGAAATGTAAATCTCCCTTCTCTGAGCAAGTTCATTGTGAGATGTATCTGTACCTGAATTAATGTAATTATGCGACTATAGGAATTGTTAGAAAAACGTTTTATTTCCTTGTTTGAACCTAGCCCTGTGTGGCTGTGAAACTGGACCATATCTATGTGTTGTTTACAGACTCTTAACTAAGGACCTATGTTATGCTCACCCAAAACTCATATTCCAAGATTGATGCAAGCAGTTTTCTTTAAGGGCCCCTACCAGGTCTTTTTGACTACTTCTACAACTGACAACCTTGTGGGTGTGCACTCCAGGATCATCTGAGGAAAATTTCTGCTCCTGAGTGAAGGGAAAACCTTCCAGGGACCTCAAGTCTGGTATGGACCCAGAAGCAGCTGACATCCATATGAAAAAAACTATCCCATTCTGGACAAGAATTCTAGATGAGAGCTGAGTATACTGTTCTAATTTTTTTTTATTTCTCCCTTTTAATATGTGCCCAACCACCAAGTCCCTTATTAAAGTATGGATGACATTTTCTTGCCCCCCCCACTTTCTGCTTGCAACAAACAATGGCTAGCAATGATATATGAGACACACTTCCCTGATAGATCCCCTGAAGGAACTACCCCCCTGGGCAATATCATTTACTGACCTAACTGGACCTTTATGGTACTTTGACTTATACCAGTGTCTCTCCTTTATTGGTCATAAAGATAGGGATTCTTTCATACCCCTTACTTTTGGCCATAAGGGAGAAATGTCAAAATATTAGGAGATACTCTGTTTTCCAGAGCTAAGGGCTAGCAAGAAGGTTGCCCCCCCCCAATGAGACTGGCATAGCAATAATTATTTGCATTCATCTTCTGGATGATCTCAACCACAGCAAAACTCCAAAATTGGGACTTATGATTTTCCCATTTCCCAGAACATCCTGATCTGAAACCTGGTATTGGCGCCAACACATTGCAGCAGAAAATAATCAATCACATCTTCTTACATTCTGAACAATTCCTGTGCTTATCATTGCTAAGTGAACTGAATTAGGTGGTGTACTCCTCTTCCTGCCATACTAACTGATTCTGTATCTCGATGAAGGCTCAATAACTATTAAAATTTCAGGCAATCACAAGGCTCAATGATTCTATTTTTCCTGTTCCTACAGGACCCAAGAATGCCTGCATTGTCCCTCAAATGTTTGCATAGCTGGGCTTGCTATGGTAATTCTTTACTCAAGATCTAAGAATGATTATATCAGGTCCTGTCTTTTTGTGGTTTTCATTAATAAAACCCTGCCCCTGCCACAAGTGAGCAAGAATTGCTTCTTAGGAAGGTAGACTTCTACTTGCAAACTTTTTTTCTGTCTCTGAAATTAAACTATTTGATTTCTAGCTCACCTGCCTGCTTTGCTTGATTCTAAACATCCATAGGTTAGGGACCACTCTAGTCGGGACTACATTTAAAATTCTCCTATCAATATATACATAAATGAAAACCCTGAGAATTTCTAAGTTATTATTAATTATTGTACTATTTAAGCTAGCTGGCTATCAATGAATTAATTAGCTGGCTTTCAATGAATTGATGGTGAATAGTTTCTCTTGGCAATCAAAGATCCCATAGGAGACCCTGATATGCCTTAAATATCTTCTGAAAGGAAATTCCCTTTCTAAGTGAAAGTCAACCTTAATTGTCGGACAGTTAGTGAGGGGATGGGTTAAAAGTCTACATTTCCTCTTACTGAGAACATTGACCTAATCATGAGATTCAGTAGCCTCAAGCAATCTGAGCAGAGGAATTCCATCCAGACCTCTCTGGTTAGTTTTCTCCTTCATGAGATGAGTTCTTCTAAACTCTGATGGAGGAGATCAAATAGGAGAAAAACGTGGATCACAAATTGGTAATTATCTATAACTAAAATAGCATAATAGTTATATATAGGTATATATGTGTATATACACATATACATATATACATACATATACACAATATAAACTTATAACAATATACATACATATATGTGCATACACATGTATACATACCTCTGTATATACATGTATGTATGCATGTATTTATGTATGTGCATATGTATGTATTTAAAGAAATCCAAGAATCTGAAGGGAGAAACATTAAGGGGAGAATTTGAGTAAATTAGTAGAGGTAGAAACAGAAATGGTATTATAGGAATATAGATTACTTTGAGAAAATAAATTCAAAGAGCAATTTCAAGAATATTGAAAACCTATTATGGAAACAAAAATGTATTTATGAGTAACTTCATCTCTTCAGACATCTGGTATTTTCTCGCTATGCCTCTTTTCTTCTCTTTCTCCATCTCCCTTTTCTCCTTTCCCTTTTACCTACTCTTTTTCCCCACTTCTTACCCTTCCCCTAAAACAAAACAACTACCAGTTTTATGATCCATCTTAATGATAATGTCAGTCATTCTCCAAAAGTTGGAAGAGGAGAAAAGGGGAAATGTTATTCTAGACCTGATTAGTACCAATAAGAAAAATTAAATGAGAACTTAGATCTAACTGAACACTTCATCATCCAGCCTAGATCTTGTCACTGAGAAGGAGAAGAAAACTCTGAAAAGTCTTTCTGTCAGGACAGAAGATGGACTAGACATGCAGGATGATAAATTCCCTTTGGCAGTTTGTCTTGTTCTTTTGCCTGACTCGGTAACAAGGGAATTCTAATTGGGTAGTGGTAGGGATGAAAAAGACAGAGAAAGAGAGCATTAGAGAAACAGAGAAAGATGATCATCAGTGAAAACATTTAAAATGCAATGAAGTAAACAAAAAGAATCTGAAAAGGGAACACAGGCAGGGAAATTTTGTTGTTACCTTGTTATATTTAATATGTGCTTTAAATGAACTATAATGACAATTTCATAGACAATTCTTTTTTTGTGTATGTTCATCTTTTAATTAGAATGTTGATGCTTGAGGGCAGCTAGATGGTGCCGTGGATAGAGCACCAACTCTGAAGTCAGGAAGAACTGAGTTCAAATCTAGCCTCAGAGACTTAACACTTCCTGCTGTATGAGCTTGGGCAAGTCACTTAACCCAAATTGCCTCAGCAAAAAAAAATGTTGATATTTGTTTATAATTGTTTAATTCATGATTAAAAAATAAATAACTAAAAAAAAGTCTGAGGCTGGAAAGTGGCTTGAAATTCATTAGAACAGCTATCAAAGGGTCCAGGAAAAGGATGCTAGCTCCAATGACCTAATGTTTTGAGGGAGACATCAGTTCAAGGAAAGTCAAAAATAAGATTTGATATTTGTATAATGATTTTAAGTTAAAGAAAATATACACTGTATACATTATGTGATTCTCATAATAGTACTGTGAGGTAGATGCTATAGTTGCTATTATTAAATGATTAAATTATAATTAAATATCATATATCATATACAATTATAATAATATAAAATATATTATAATTAAGTATAATTAAATAAATTAAATTATTAACTATGTTAGCCTTGTGATTAATTGACTTCCCTATTGTTTTACACTTAGTAAGTTTCAGGGGCAGAAATCCACTATAGGTTTTCAAAACTTCATACATAAGTATAAAATTTCATTCAAAACAATACATAAAATTCTAAAATCATGCAAAAATTGTTCTGATGAAGAAAAGGGAGAACTTTCTTAATGTGACTGATGTGGACTAAAGGGAACTCATTGGCAAATTCAGATTAAAAAAAAGACTTCTAGATGTAAGCAAAGGAAAGTAAAGGAAGGGAATACAAAAGATTAGATTTTCTTGTAAAAATTATGTTAGGAGTATTAATACTCAGAATGAAGTGAGATTTCAATTAATGTGAAGGACAAAAAAAGTTTTGATACCTTTGTTGGGGGAGAAAGGAGGATAAAAGAAGGAGTAGGACTGCTGTTTATTGTGGATAGAATGATAATATTAAATGATAGAAAAGACTCCTCTCTTATTTTGCCCATGTTTCAGCCTACAAAGAGAATGAGAATTAGGAAAGATAGAACAAAGGTGCAGAATAGAAACCCTCAAGGTAAATGAGAAGAGGAAACTGAGGTAAGACTAACATATCTGGTGTCAGGAACACTTAGGTTAATATCCTAACTTTGCCACTTAGTTTCTGACCTAGAATAAATCATGATCTCTTTAGGCTTCAGTTTCCTCTTCAGTCCTCATCAGACTCAACTTCCTGAGTTCAAATCTGACCTCACACACTTACCAACTCTGTGGCACTTAATCTCTTTAACTCTGTTAATCACTTAACTCAGTTTTCTCATTTGTAAAACGAGCTGGAGAAGGAAATGGCAAATTACTCCAGCATTTTTGCAAAAAACAAACAAACAAACAAACAAACAAAAAAACCTAAATAAGGTCACAGTCAGACATGACTGAAATGGCTGAACAACCCAAACTCTTTAATAGTTTACAACTCATTGCCCTAAGAGTGTAACTTCTATTTCTGATAAATTCTGGAATGCCATATCAAAGCAATGGCTAATGAACATATGGAAAAGGAAATAGTGATCATAAAATGCCAGAATAATTTCACTGAGAACAATTCATGCCAGACTAACTATATTATATACATTTTTGAAATGCCAACTACTCTGGTTCTGTTGGTTCATATACTTAGAATTCTAGAAAATTTTTTGAAGTCACATATTTCCATGAATAACAGGGGGAAATATGGCTAAAATAGGTGGATTTAGAATTGCATGAATGATTATTCACAGTCAACTAGGTGGGGAATCTTTGTGTGCATACTCCATGGATCAGTTTTGTCCTTTGCAGTAAAGGATTTTTATCAATGACTTAGATATCAGCATGATTACCAGATATGAAGGTGACCTAAAGCTTAATGCTAATACATTATATCTCAATTTAAATTTAACAAAAGACCACTATAAGATAGAATGAGTCAAATTAAATAAGCTAATTCTAAATAATATTAATGTGTAATAATACTAAAAAATCAATTCTTCAGATTTTTTCAAATTTTTAACTTATTATTTAATTTTTGTCTAATAACATGTAAATAGGATTTTCAATGTTCATTTATAAATTGAATTACAAATTCTATCCCTCCTTTCCCACTCAGTCCCCTCATTGAGAAGGAAAGCAACTTGATACAGGTTATACCCGTGTAATCATGCAAAACATATTTCTACATTAGTCATATTGTAAAAGAAACATAGACCAAAAAATCCCACACAAACAAAATAAAAAAAAACACACACATACAAACTGTGGATCTTTCTTTGACTCTGTTTACAACATTTTTGCCAATGTCTTGGATATAAACCTGATTACCAAATAAATATAAAGCAAGGAACTTTAGTTCCAAATATCAACTTCACAAACATGGGATAGGGAAATAATGATCAGATCACTGTTTATTTTGGAAAATATCTGTGTTTTAGCTAACTGTTAATTCAATAATATGATAATATGGAACACAAATTGGTCATGTGGAAGGAATATTATACTTTTTCTGTTGGCTCTAGATAAAACTAGGAGCAAGAGGAGGAAGTATAAAGGAGAAAATTTATACTTCATATAAAGAAAAAAAATTCCAACAAGTAGAATTATTAAGAAATAGAATGAACTATTAATAAAAGTAATAGGCTTCCTTTCATAAGGAAGTCTTCAAGCAGAGTTGAATGACTACTTGTTGAGGATAATAGAGCATGGATTCTTCTTGAGGTGAGAGTTGGAACATGAAATTTGATGATTATTTTGTTAATTGATTCTAAATACAAATATTTCTGACTTCATTTCTACCTCTCCAAATCTTGCTATTCCTTCAATGTTCAGCTCAATCTCCTCAGTAAATCTCATTTGATTCACTTCCCATCTTATTCCCTATTTTCTTTTTGTTAAAGAATACACACACACAATACAACCTCCATTTATATATAAATATATAAATAATATATTCTCATATGTATATATATATATATGTATTAATATCGTATATAAACATATATGGACAGAGAGGTAAATAAAAAGGGGGTGAGGAAAGGGAAGGAGAGAGAAAGAAGAAAAGGAAAAGGGAAAAGAGGGAGAGAGAGAGGATAATTAAAGCCTTGAAACTTATGAGATAGAGTGAAATAAAATAAGAGGAAAAGAGGACCTAGAACAGAGATCCTCACAAATATCAGTCATAATCTAGACAGAGGTCCTGAAAAGAAGCCTGAGAAAGAGTGTTTTGACAAGTAGAAAAATCAGAAGAAAAAAGTGTGAAGAAAAAGTAGAGAAAAGAGTATCAAGGACATGAAGATTGTTAGCATTGTCAAAGACTTCAAATATATCAAGAAAGATGAGGATTTTGAAAAATGTCATTTGATGTGACTATAAAAAAACACTAGTAAATTTGGAGAAGATAATTTCTTTTGACTGCATGCTTAGTTGTTCTCCTTCCTTGATATAGATTTTAATATTAACAAATTACATCTTTAAGAGAGGGAAGAAGTAGAAAAAAATGCTATTGTTTATATAAAAAGTAAGGAGAAAGAGTGGGAACAAGCTTATAAGGTTATATAGTTTACTAGAAAAAACTTCTTACCTGTTGCTTACAACATTTGTCAAATCTATCTCATTTGTCAGAGTTAATACAATTCACAAAACAATTTAGGAACTCTGATTCATGGTTTCTGATATTGTGGTATGGGATCCCACATTTCAGCCATATGTTAAAATAAGAAAAAAAAACCCCACTATACTTCTGATCTGGTTTTGTTTTATTATGGTTGTATGCTTTTACCCATCTTGTGACCTTCCAACAGACTTGTCTAAAATGTATTTCTTATCCATTTTAATAGGTAAGACCTTTTTATTTTCAGTTTTTTTTGTATTCTACCAAAAAATGCCAGTAGGAATTGATTTATGCAAGTGAAAGGTCAGGAGTTGGTGCTGAAAGGGAAAATGGAAAACTACATTCACTGAGAGCCTGAGACTTGAGGAATTCATTCAGCTCACAAATATTTTTTGATGCCTACTTTATTTGGTGTATTGTACCAGCTGCTGTAACCAGGGGTTACATCTGTGAAAAAGCACACAATCAAGGGTGGAGCCAAGATGGTAGAGAAGAGATAATTCTTTGTCTAAGCTTTTCCTGGCTTCCCTCAGATCAACACCAGATTGAGCCTCTGGACTGGTTTTGAAATGACAGAACCTGAAAATATTTGGAGTATAACAAATTTCCAGCAGAAGATATTTTGGAAAAAATTCAGGAAAGGTTTGTCCTAATCAGGCACAGGGGAGCAGGGAAAAGGCAGCCTAGCACAGGCACAGTTCAGGAACACAGGCCAGAGTGGCCTCTGTTCTGTTGGGTGGCTTTCAGCCAAAATACAGCAGTGCTGGCTTTCCTGGTTCAGAAGACAGGGAACAGCAGACTACTTATGAGAGCTCCAATGCAACTATAAAAGGCAATTAGTGATCCCTAGGACCCCAGCTTAGCTGGGAAGTTTGCCGTGCCCACCTATAATGGGGAAAGGAAGCCAGCAGCCCTAGCTCCAAGACAGGGTGAAGCCATTGTCACCTGTAGAGGAAGCATAGCATAATTTCCCTTTTTCCCTAAGAGCAGACCTTAACCTTTAAAAATGAGCAAAAAAGCAAAAAGAGCTCTGTCCATCAATAGCTTTTATGGAGATCTCAAACTCTGAGGACACTAAAGGCCAAATGTCTCCAGATGAAGTTTCAAAGGGTAATATGAGTTGACCAACATCTCACAAGACTCACTTGGAAGAATTCAAAAAGATCTTTAAAAAGAGTTAGAAGCAAAATGGAGAAAGAAAATGAGAGCTTTGCAGAAGAATTTGGAAAAGGAAACAGAGAAATTATCTGAAGAAAACTCCTTAAAAGTAGATTTTGTGAAATTGAAAGAATTTTTAAAAATCTTTAACAAAACTCCTTAAAAATTTATTGAAAGAGAAAAAAAGAAAAACTTCTTGAAAAACAGAATTTGTTAATGAAAAAAAAATCCAGTGAAAAAAGCCAACTCATTTAAAAGTTCAATTGGCCAAATGCAAAAGGAGATTTAAAAAAAGCTAAATAAAGAAAATAGCTCACTAAAAATTAGAATTGAACAAATGGAAGTGAAAGACTCAAGGATACATCAAGAATCAATCAAACAAAACAAAACAAAAAAGAAACAATATCTTTCTTTTTTTACATTGTAGAAAGTTTATTTATTTTTAATACACATTGTTTTATGAATCATGTTGGAAAAGAAAAATCAGAGCAAAAGGGAAAAACCATGGGAGAGATTAAAAAAAAAGTGAACATAGTATGTGTTGATTTACATTCAATTTCCTTAGTTTCTTTTTCTGGATGCAGATGGCATTATCTCTCCAAAGTCTATTGGGATTGTTTTGGATCACTGAACCACTGAGAAGAAGCAAGCCTTTTATAGTTGATCATTGCACATTCTTGCTGTTACTGTGAACAATATTTTCCTGATTCTGCTTCTTTTGCTCTGCATCAGTTAATGCAAATCTTTACAGGATTTTCTATAATGAGATTGTTCATCATTTTTATAGAACAATAATATTCCATTACCTTCATGTACTACAACTTGTTCAGCCATTCCCCAATTTGATAAGCATTCGCTCCTTTTCCAATTCTTTACTACCACAAAAAGGGCTGCCACAAACATTTTTGCACATGTTGGTCCTTTTCCCTCCTTTATGATTTCCTTGGGATACAGATCCCAGTAATGGCATTGCTGAGTCAAAGGATATGCACAGTTTGATAGCCCTTTGGGTATAATTCCAGATTGCTCTCCAGAATGGTTGGGTCATTTCACAACTCCACCAACAATGCATTAGTGTCCCAGTTTTTCCATATACCCTCTAACATTTATCATGTTTTCCTGTCATCTTAGCCAATCTTCAAGGTGTGAGTTGATACCTCAGAGCTGTTTTAATTTGCCACTTCTCTAAGCAATAGTGATTTAGAACATTTTTTCATTTCATATTACTATAAAAGGCTTTAAGCTTGTCATCTGAAAATTATCTGTTCATATCCTTTGACCATTTATCAAATGGGGAATGATTTGTATACTTATAAATTTGACACAGTTCTTTATATATTTTAAAAATGAGGCCTTTGCCAGAAACACTGGCTGTAAAGATTTTTTCTTTGTACTTTCTTTTTAATCTCATTTCTGTTTGCTTGTGCAAACCCTTTTTAATTTATTATAATCAAAGTTATCCATTTTGCCTTTCATAATGTTCTCTAGTTCTTCTTTGGTCATAAATCCCTCTTTTCTCTAAAGATCTAAATTTATCTAAAGATAGATAAATTATCTCTTGTTCTCCTAATTTATTCATGGTATCATCCTTTATGCCCAAATCATATACCCACTTTGACCTTATGTTGGAATGAGGTATGAGATCTAGGTTCATGCCGAGTTTCTAACATTATTTTCTAGTATTCCAGGATTTTTTGTCAAATAATGAATTTTTATTCCCGAAGCTGGAGTTTAGGGCTTTATTAACTACTAGATTGTTATAGGCCTTGATTATTGTGTTGTACGTTCTAACCTATTCCATTGCTCTACCACTCTACTTCTTAGCTAGTGCCAAATGATTTTGATTAGAACTAGAGGGTAAAATAGCAATTGAAAGAATTTACAAATAGCCTCCTGAAAGAGACCCAAAAAATAAAAACTCCAAGGAACAGTGTAGCTAATTTTCAGAATTATCAGATCAAGGAGAAAATACTTCAAGCAACCACAAAAAAACAATTCAAATATTTAGGAGCCACAATCAGAATGATTCGCTACCTAGCAGTTTCCACTTTAAAGGATTACAGAGTCTGGAATATGGTATTTTGAATGACAAAGGAGCTTAGACTGCAGCCAAGAATCAACTATCCAGCAAAATTAAGCATTATTTTTTTCAGGGCAATATATGGACATTCAAGGATATAGGCAATTTTCATTTATTTTTCATGAAAAGAGCAAAGCTGAACAGAAAATTTGACCTTCAAATATAGAACTCAAGAGAAGCATAGAAAGGGGAAAAGGAAAGAAAAAAAAACTATGTTTTTTTAAGGTTAAAATGTTTAATATGGGAAGATGATATGTTTAACTCCTAAGAATTATCTGGTTGTTAGGAGTGTACTTAGAGAGTGTAGGTATAATATGATTTTACTGTGATGGCATAAAAAAGAAATTAGGGTGGAAAAGAGATTATACAGGAAGGAGAAGAAAGGAGAAGTAAAATGGGATAAATTATATCACTTTAAGAGAAAAAAGACCTATTACAATTGAGGGAAAGAAAGGAGGGGGATGAGCATTATGTGAATCTTAATATTGGATTTGGATCAAAGAGAAAATATAGACATATTTAGATCAATACATTAACTTGTCTCATCCATTAGGAAAGTATGAGGGTAAAGGAGAAAGGAAAGGAAGAGCCTAATAGAAGGGAGAGCACAAGTAAAAGGGGAAAGGGATAAGAAAGGAAGGAGGGGTTATAAATGGGGAGGGCTGTTTGAGGAAGGTGGTAATCAGAAAAAAAAAACACTGTGAAGGAGGTAGAGGGGAAAAAGAAATAAAAAGTATAATTTGAGGAAAATAAGATGATGGGAAATATGGAGTTACTAATTTTAACTGTGAATATGAATAGATTAATTCACTCATAAAAAGGAAGAGGATAGCAGATCAGATTAAAAACCAGAATATTACAATATGTTGTCTACAAGAAATGCATTTAAAGCAGAGTGATGCAAAATAAAGGTAAAGGCAGGAACAGAATCTATTATGCTTTAGGTCAATGAAAAAAAAAGCAGGGGTGGCGATCTTGATCTCAGAACAATAAAAGGAAAAAAATAGATCTCATTAAAAGAGATAAGGAAGGAAACTACATTTTGCTGAAGGGTACCATAGATAATGAAGTAATATCAATACTAAAAATATATGCAACGAGTGGTATAGCATCCAAATTCCTAGAGGAGAAGTTAAGAGCTGCAAGAAGAAATAGACAGCAAAACTGTACCAGGAAGGAATCTCAACCTTGCTCTATCAAAACTAGATAAATCAAACCCCAAAATAAATAAGAGTGTAGTTAAGGAGATTAATAGAATTTTAGAAAAGTTAGGTATGATAGACCTTTGAATGGGAAGAGAAAGGAATATACATTTTTTCAGTGATACATGAAGCCTACATAAAAATTGACCATGTATTAGGTTGTAAAATCTCAAAATGAAATGCAGAAAGGCAGAAATTTTAAATGCATCTTTTTCAGATGATGATGATGCACTAAAAATTACATGTAATAAAATGCCAGGGAAAAATAGACCAAAATTAATTGGAAACTAAATAATCTAATTCTAAAGAATGAGTAGGTGAAATAACAAATCACAAACAAGTAATAATTTCATCCAAGAAAATGACAACAATGAGACAACATAATCAACATTTATGGGATACAGTAAAAGCAGTTTTAGGGAAAATTTTGTATCATTAAATGACTACTTGCATAAAATAGTGAAAGAGAAGATCAATGAATTGGGCATACAACTATAAAAATTAAAAAAAAACCTCAATTAAATACCAAATTTGAAATTCTGAAAAATATAAGAGAGGATTAATAAAATTGATAGTAAGAAAACTACTGAACAACAAACAAAACCAAAAGCTGGTTTTATGAAAAAACCATCAAAATAAATAAACCTTTAGTTAATTTGATTAGAAGAAAAAATGAAAACCAAATTGTTTATATCAAAAATGAAGAGTTTTACACTAATGAAGAGGAAATTGGAGCATAATTAGAAACTATTTTGCTCAACTGTGTGCCATCTGATAATCTAAGTGAAATAGATGAATACTTACAAAATATATTTTGCTCACATTAGCAGAGGAGAAAATAAATTACTTACATAGTCCCATTTGAGAAAATGAAATTGAAGAAGCTATTAATAAACTTATAAGAAAATATTTTCAGGGCTAGATGGATTTACAAGTGAATTGTAACAAACATTTAAAGTAAATTAATTCCAATTCTAATTCTGTGCAAACTTTTTGAAAAGTAGGGAAAGAAGGACTCCTACACAAATTTCTTTTATGGAACAGCTATGAGGTTAATACCTAAAATAGGTAGAGTCAAAACAGAGAAAGAAAATTATAGATCAATTTCCATAATGAATATTGTTGCAAAAATCTTAAATAAAATAATAGCAAATAGAGCACAGCAAGTTGTCACCAGGATATGATACCATGACCAAGTAGGATTTATACCAGGAATGCAGGATTGGTTCAATATTAGGAAATCTATTAGCATAATTGACTATATCAGTAACCAAACTAACAAAAATTATGATTGTCTCAATAGATGCATAAAAAGCATTTGACAAAATCCAATACTCATTCCTATTAAAAAAACTAGAGAGTATAAGAATTAATGCAATTTTTCTTAAAATGATTAGTCTATCTATTTAAAATTATGAGCAAGCATCATATGTAATGGGGACAAACTAGAACCATTCCCAATAAGATCAAGGGTGAAACAAGTCTGCCCACTAGCATCATTACTATCCAATATTGTATTAGAAATGTTATCTTTGGAAATAAGAAAAAAAGAGATTAAAGGAATTAGAATGGATAATGAGGAAACCAAATTATCACTCTTTGCAGATGAAATGATGATATTTTTAGAGAACCCTAGAGAATCAACTAAAAAAACTACTGGAAACAATTCAGAAATTTAACAAAGTTGCAAGATACAAAATAAATCCACATAAATCAGGAGCATTTTTATATATTACCAACAAAGTTCAGCAGCAAGAGATATAAAAAGAAATTCCATTCAAAATAACTGTTGATAGTATAAAATATCTGGGAATCTATCTGCCAAGGAAAAGTCAGGAACTATACGAACTAAACTACAAAACACTTTCCACACAAATAAAGTCAGACATAGTCAATTGGAAAAAACATCAAATGCTCATGGGTAGACTGATCGAATATAATAAAAATGACAATATTACCCAAACTAATTTACTTATAGTGCCATACCAATCAAACTCCAAAGAAATTATTTTACAGATCTAGAAAAAAAATAGTAGCAAAGTTCATTTGGAAGAACAAAAAGTCAAGAATTTCAAGGGAATTAATGAAAAAAAAAAGGCTGATGAAGGTGGCCTTGCTGTACCAGGTCTAAAACTATATTATAAAGCAGCGGTCATCAAAGCCACTTGCTACTGGCTAAGAAATAGAGTAGTCGATCATTGGCATAGGATAGAATCACAGGACAAATTAGGCAATAACTATAGCAATTTGTTGTTATTTTTTTTCTAGTCTTGTTTGATGACAAACCCCCAAGAAATTATTTTACATATCTAGAAAAAAAATAATAACAAAGTTCATCTGGAAGAATAAGAGGTCAAGAATTTCAAGGAAATTAATGGAAAAAATGCTGGTAAAAGTGGCTTAGTTGTGTCACACCTAAAATTGTATTATAAAGCAGCAGTCCTCAAAACCATTTGGTACTGGCTAAGAAATAGCATGGCAGTTCAGTGGAATAGATTATACACATGACACAATCTAGTATTTGATAAATTCCCAATCCAGCTTCTAGAATAAGAACTCACTATTTGCCAATAATTACTGGGAAAATTGGAAATTAGTATGGCAGAAACTAGACATGGATTCACACATAACACCCTATACCAAGACAGGGTTGAAATGGGTTCATAATTTAGACATAAAGAGTGACAATATAAATATATTAGAAGAACAAAGGATAGTTACCTTTCAGATCTGTGGAAAAAGAAGGAATCTGTGGTCAAAGAAGAGCAAGAGTATGTTATGGAATACAAAATGGATCATTTTCATTATATTTACTTAGAAAGTTTTTTTTAAAGCAACCAAAATCAATGCACACAAAGTAATAAACTGAGAAAGAATTTTTACATCTAAGGGTTCTGACAAAGGCCTCATTTCTAAAATATTTAGAGAATTGACCCAAATTTATAAGAATGCAAGCCAATCTCCAATGATAAATGGCATGATTTGATATAAACAGGCAATTTTCAGATGAAGAAATTAAAACTATTTCTAGTCATATGAGTAAATGCTTTAAATTCGTATTGATAAGAGAAATACAAATCAACACAACTCAGAGGTACTACTAAACATCTGTGAGATTGGCTAAGATGATAGGAAAATATAATGATGAATGATGATATGTGGAAAAACTAATTCATTGCTGATGGAGTTGTAAACTGATTCCACCATTCTGAAGAGCAGTATGTAACTATTCCTAAATGGCTCTCAAACTTGCATACCCTCTGATTGAGTAGTGTCTCTACTGGGCTCATATCCGAAAGAGATCATAAAAAATGGAAAAGGACCCATTTGTAACAGCAAGGAGCTGGACATTGAGTGGATTCCCATTAATTAGAGAATGGCTGAATAAATTATGGCATATGAATGTTATGGAATATTATTGTTCTATAAGAAACGATCAGCAGGATCATTTCAGAAAGACCTGGAGATACTTACATGAACTGATGCCAAGTGAAATGAGTAGAAACAAGAGAACAATGTACAGAGCAAGAGCAAGATTATACAATGATCAATTTTTATGCAAGTGACTTTTCAACAGTGAGGTGATTCAGCCATAATGGACTTGTGATCAACGGAGCCATCTGCACCCAGAGAGAGGATTGTAGAGCCTGAGTGTGGATCCCAACATAATATTTTCACTTTCTTGTTGTTTGTTGCTTGCTTTTTGTTTTCTCTGGTAAGGGTTTGGTAGCCAAGATGTAGAATCAAAAGATACAGACATTAAAGGAAAAGATATGGTGGGAATTCATGATGTAGTTAATAGTCTTAAATCACTTTGGGAAGCCTTAGCTTCTGACTCTTGATGGGCTTCCCATGAACTAAGAATAAGAGGAAAGGGGTAGATTACAAACAGGGGATTCTTTTCCCTTGTATTTGTTGTTTTGTTGTCAGTTTAGTCACTTCAATGGGGTGTCCGACTTTTGTGATCACATTTGGGTTTTTTTTTTGACAAAGGTGCTGGAGTGGTTTGCTATTTGATTTTCCAACTCATTTTACAGGTGAGAAAACAGGCAAACAAGATTAAGCTCAGCTCCCAAAGCTAGTAAATATTTAAGGATAAATTTGAACTCAGGAAAGTGTCTTCTAGACTTTAGGCCTGGCACTCTATGCACAATGCCATTTGGCTTCCTTCTTGCTTGGATTACATGTGTTTATAATATAATAATAAATAAATAAGAAACATAATTACAAAAGTAATAAAAATAAAATAATTCAATAAATATGTTTGTTGCATAAATCAACTAGTTAATTTTATGACAATATCATATTTACAAGGAGATGAATCTCATTTTAGACAGACAATAGATATGTTCCTGAAATTAATTTTTATTCAAGGATTCATAAATTGAATCATATTTACTTCCAAATAATTTCAAACATGCAAGATTTATCTTAATTAGTAATAATAAAAAACCACTTAATTTCTCTCTCATTGCCCAAGACTCTATGTTAATGAATTAATAATCTGTACAATTAATACACTCAGTGAGCTGAAAACCTGGGAGCAAATTCTTTTATAAATCAATCATATTCTAAGTCACTGGTCAGGGTATTTAGAATTCCACATACTGAATTTTCTGAAAGGAAGCCACACTAATAACATTGTCATTCTTTTCCTTTAATAAAAATCTTGTATTTGTCTTGTGTTCATTACTACATGCTAAGAATTTTGGTCTCCCCAATGACTTGTTCTTTGATTGAGCAAAATTCAACAACTCTGTTGTCTTAGGTTTTTTCAACTTAATAGAAATAGTAATATTGCTTCAAAAAAGCCATAGTTCATAAATTAGAGTACACTGTTTTATAAAAACAGAGAAAGAAATAATATTTTTTCCAAGTTACTTGTATGATAGATTTATAGCTTCTAAGAAACATTGCACTAATGTGTAACGTACTGTATATCCACCTTGAAATTGTTGCCATGCATTAAGTTTGAATAAGATCATATTTCTTGTGTACTTTTGAAACATTCTTAACATAATAAAAAGCAAAACAGACAAATGATTCAAGTGCAGCTTTAGCAATATATACTCTTTTCAAACTTTTCAATTCAATTTAATTTAGAAAACTTTCTTAAATATCTAAGTATCTCCACAACACTTCTTCTATATGATTTCTACTCACAGAGAACTTGATTTCTATCTTGGATCCAATACTTTCTGTCTAAGAAAGACCAGGGACACGTCACTTATTCAACTCTTCTCAGTCTCAGTTTTTCTCATCTCTAAAAGGAATGATACTTGCATTATGTAAGTCACAGGATATTTATGAGGAAAAAACTAAGTGAGCCATTGTATACTATATGTATATCCCTTTATAGTGATTCTCCCCCACTTTGATGCAGCATGTAATTTCTTTCTTTACCCATTGGCACCATTAAAAATTACTCTGACAGCCTATTCCTCCTCTGAATGAGAAAAAAATCGAATCTAATAACTTTAAACTACTGTTACTGATTCTAGTGTGCTCTCTACTTCATCCATCACACCGCTGCTAAAATCACCTTTTCATTTCACAGATCTGAGCATGTCATCTCTTTATTTTAAATACTGCAGGAATTACCTGTTACCAGTAATATAAAATACAATCTGATTTTTAAGAAATTCTTTGTTTACCTTCACATACTCTATGTACCAGACAAATTGTACTCTTATTCTGAACCAACATCTTCCTCCTTAGTTTTACTGGTAAGTCATGCCCCATGTCTTCCTCATTTCAGCTTGCTGAAATCATTCATTTCTAAATTTCAGCTTGGGTTCTTCCTTCCAATTATTTTTATCAGAGTCAATGTCTGAGACAAAAAAAATAGCTTCCCCAACTGTAAAATGAAATGTTTTGTCTGTGATCTTTAATATCCCTTGTATCCTACACTTTTAAGGTAAGTCATTTTATAGTTTAGTAGATGATTATTGAAATCCTATGTGCAGCCCTAAAATATAATTCTATATGATGCTCTCACCTAAAGTCTTTTATCTTTAAAATGCTGAAGCTATCAAAAATAGCAATGACCAGTCATATCAATTGATGCAATTAAGAAAATCATTATAATTTAATATAATTTCTCCAGTGAAAAACACATAATTACAATAGATACTATAATTTTACATTGAAACAAACATTTTAATCTTATTATCTATTTTCTTATTCTTGTGGATAAAGAGAAAGGCATTACATTGTGACCCAGTTTGGTCCTTGGGTCTTTATTTTTTTTTTAATTTTATTTTATTTGCATAACATATGTGTGGGTAATTCTTCAACAATAACCCTTACATAGCTTTCCGTTACAAATTTTTCCCCCCAACTCCCCACACTTCCCCTAGATGGCAGGATATCCACTACATGTTAATTATGTTAAAATATTGGCAAATCGAATATATGTATACATATTTCCAAACTTATCATTGATGTGCAAGAAAAATCTTATCTACACAAACGATATATCAGATAAAGGAAACACAATGTAAGCAAACATCAATCAAGGAGTATGAGAATGTTATGTTGTGGTCCACATTTCACATCCCTCTCTCTGGGTGTATATGGCTTTCTTCAGTGAACAATTGGAGGTGGTTTGAAACATTTCATTGTTGAAGAGAGCCATGTCCATCAGAATTGATCGTCATATAGTACTGTTGTTGCCGTGTATAATGATCTCCTGGTTCTGCTCATTTCACTCAGCATCAGTTCATGTAAGTCTCTCCAGGCTTCTCTGAAATCATCTTGCTGGTCATTTTTTACAGAACAATAATATTCCATAATATTCATATATCATAATTTATTCAGCCATTCTCCAATTGAAGGGCATCTATTCAATTTCCAGTTTCTAGCCACTACAAAAAGGGCTGCCACAAACATTCTTGCACATGTGGGGCCTTTTCCTTCCTTTATGATTTCTTTGGGATATAAGCCCAATAGAAATGCTGCTGGGTCAAAGGGTATGCACAGTTTGATAACTTTTTGAGCATAGCTCCAAATTGTTCTCCAGAATGGCTGTATCCATTCACAGCTCCACCAACAATGCATCAGTGTCCCAGCCCTCCCACAACCCCTCCAACATTCATCATTAACTTTTCCTGTCATTTTAGCCAATCTGACAGGTGTGAAGTGGTATCTCAGGGTTGTCTTGATTTGCATTTCTCTGATCAATAGTGATTTGGAGCACCTTTTCATATGACTATAAATAGTTTTAATTTCATCCTCTGAAAATTGTCTGTTCATATCCTTTGACTGTTTATTGATTGGAGAAGGGCTTGAATTTTTATAAATATGAGACAATTCTCTATATATTTTAGAGATGAGACCTTTATCAGAACCCTTAAATGTAAAGATGATTTCCCAATTTATTGCTTCCCTCCTAATCTTGTCTGCATTGATTTTGTTTGTACAAAAACTTTTTAACTTAATATAGTCAAAGTTATCTATCTGGTTTTCAATTAAAAGTTCCAGTTCTTCTTTGGACATAAGTTTATTCCATCTCCACAGGTCTGAGAGGTAAACTATATTATGTTCCTCTAACTTGTTTACAAAATCACTCTTTATATCCAGATCATGAACCCATTTAGATCTTATCTTGGTATGTGGTGTTAGATGTGGGTCAAGCCCTAATTTCTTCCACACTAGTTTCCAGTTTTCCCAGCAGTTTTTGTCAAATAGTGAATACTTATC
>JAJPUD010014531.1:0-40422 GCA_023553655.1 Myrmecobius fasciatus | reverse complement strand
AAACCAATTGTTAGAAAAGTTAGGTATGATAGATCTATGGAGAAAGTTGAATGGAGGCAGTAGGGAGTTAACTTTTTTCTCAGCAGTCCATGGAACCTATACAAAAATTGACCATGTGTTAGGGCATAAAAACCTCAAAATCAAATGCAGAAAGGCAGAAATAGTAAATGCATCCTTTTCAGATCATGATGCAATAAAAATCACATGCAATATAAGGCCAGGAGAAAATAAACCAAAAGGTAATTGGAAATTAAATAATCTAATCCTGAAGAATGAATGGGTGAAAGAACAAATCATAGGCACAATCAATAATTTCATCCAGGAGAATGACAATAAGGAGACAACATACCAAAATTTGTGGGATAAGGCTAAAGCGGTTATAAGGGGCAATTTTATATCTCTAGATGCTTACTTGCATAAAATAGCGAAAGAAAGGATCATCGAATTGAGCTTCTTATTAAAAAAACTAGAAAAAGAACAAATTAAAAACCCTCAATTAAATACCAAATTGGAAATTCTAAAAGTAAAAGGAGAAATTAATAAAATTGAAAATAAGAAAACAATTGAATTAATAAAGAAAACTAAGAGTTGGTTCTATGAAAAAACTAACAAAATAGATAAGCCTTTAGTTAATTTGATAAGAAAAAGGAAAGAGGAAAATCAAATTGTTAGTCTCAAGAATGATAAGGGAGAACTTTCCTCCAATGAAGAGGGAATTAAAGCAATAATTAGGAGTTACTTTGCCCAACTTTATGACCATAAGTTTGATAATCTAAATGAAATGGAGGAATATCTACAAAAATATAGATTGCCCAGGTTAACAGAAGAGGATATAAATTATTTAAATAGCCCCATATCAGAAAATGAAATAGAACAAGCTATTAATCAACTCCCTAAGAAAAAATCTCCAGGGCCAGATGGATTTACATGTAAATTCTACCAAACATTCAAAGAACAATTAATTCCAATACTACACAAAGTATTTGAGAAAATAGGGACAGAAGGTATACTGCCAGAGTCCTTCTATGAAACAGATATGGTGGTGATACCTAAATCAGGTAGGGTGAAAACAGAAAGAAAACTATAGACCAATTTCCCTAATGAATATTGATTCAAAAATTTTAAATAAGTTATTAGCAATGAGATTACAAAAAGTCATCCCCAGGATAGTACACTATGACCAAGTAGGATTTATACCAGGGATGCAGGGCTGTTTCAATATTAGGAAAACTATCAGCATAATTAATTATATTATTAATCAAACTAACAAAAAACATATGATTATCTCCATAGATGCAGAAAAAGCCTTTGATAAAATCCAACACCCTTTCCTATTAAAATCAGTAAAGAGTATAGGAATAAATGGGCTTTTCCTTAAAATGATCAGTAGCATCTATTTAAAACCAACAGCATCAGATGTAATGGAGACAAACTAAAACCATTCCCAATAAGATCAGGAGTGAAACAAGGCTGCCCACTGTCACCATTACTATTTAATATTGTATTAGAAATGTTAGCTTTAGCAATAAGAGAAGAAAATGACATAAAAGGAATCAGAGTAGGTAATGAAGAAACCAAATTATTACTCTTTGCAGATGACATGATGGTATACTTAGAGAACCCTAGAAACTCAACTAAAACACTACTAGAAACAATTCACAACTTTAGCAAAGTGTCAGGATTCAAAATTAATCCACATAAATCATCAGCATTTTTATATATTACCAACAAAGTTCAGCAGCAAGAGATACAAAAATAATTTCCATTCCAAATTGCAGATGATCGGATAAAATACTTGGCAATCTATCTGCCAAGGAAAAGTCAGAAACTATACAAACTAAATTACAAAACACTTTCCACAGAAATAAAATCAGACCTAATCAATTGGAAAAATATTAAGTGCCCATGGTAGGCAGAGTGAACATAATTAAAATGACAATACTATCCAAACTAATCTACTTATTTAGTGCCATACCAATCAAACTCCCAAGAAATTATTTTACAGATCTAAAAAAATAGTAGCAAAGTTCATTTGGAAGAACAGAAGGTCAAGGATTTCAAGGGGATTAATGAAAAAAAAATAGCTGATGAAGGTGGCCTTGCTGTACCAGATCTAAAACTGTATTATAAAGCAGCAGTCATCAAAACCATTTGGTACTGGATAAGAAATAGAGCACTCGATCAGTGGCACAGGATAGGTTACCAGGACAATCTAGGCAATAACCTTAACAATTTCGTGTTTGATAAACCTAAAGACCTCAGCTTTTTGGATAAGTACTCACTATTCGGCAAAAACTGCTGGGAAAATTGGAAACTAGTGTGGAAGAAATTAGGGCTTGACCCATACCTAACACCACATACCAAGATAAGATCTTAATGGTTTCAAGATCTAGATATAAAGAGTGATTTTGTAAGCAAGTTAGAGGAACGTAATATAGTTTATCTCTCAGACCTGTGGAGATGGAATAAATTTATGTCCAAAGAAGACCTGGAACTCCTAATTGAACAGCAGATGGATAATTTTGATTATAGTAAGTTAAAAAGTTTCTGTACAAACAAAACAAATGCAGACAAAATTAGGAGGGAAGCATCAAATTGGGAAATCATCTTTACATTTAATGGTTCTGATAAAGGCCTCATTTCTAAAATATATAGAGAATTCTCTCATATATATATATATATATATATAAAAACTCAAGCTACTCTTCAATAGATAAGTGGTCAAGGGATATGAACAGACAATTTTCAGATGATGAAATTAAAACCATCTCTAGTCATATGAAAAGTTGCTTCAAATCACTATTGATCAGAGAAATGCAAATTAGGACAACTCTGAGATACCACTACACACCTGTCAGATTGGCTAAAATGACAGGAAAAGATAACGATGAATGTTGGAGGGGATGTGGGAAAACTGGGACACTAATGCATTGTTGGTGGAACTGTGAACGGATCCAACCATTCTGGAGAGCAATTTGGAGCTATGCTCAAAAAGGTTGTCAAACTGTGCATACCCTTTGACCTAGCACTGTTTCTATTGGGCCTATATCTCAAAGAGATCTTAGAGGAGGGAAAGGGACCCACATGTGCAAGAATGTTTGTGCCAGCCCTTTTTGTAGTGGCGAGAAACTGGAAACTGAAGGGATGTCCATCAATTGAAGAGTGGCTGAATAAATTATGGTATATGAATATTATGGACTATTATTGCTCTGTAAGAAACGACCAGCAGGACGATTTCAGAGAGGCCTTGGAGGGACTTGCATGAAGTGATGCTGAGTGAAACGAGCAGAACCAGGAGATCATCATACACAGCAACTACAGTATTACATGATGATCAATTCTGATGGACATGGCTCTCTTCAACAAAGAATTGTATCAAACCAGTTCCAATTGTTCACTGAAGAAAACCATATACACGCAGAGAGAGGGAAATGAAATATGAACCACAAAGTAACATTTTCATGATCTCTATTGACATTTGCTTGCATTGTGTTGCCTTTCTCTGATTCTTTTTTTTTTCTTGTAGATAGGATTTTTCTTGCATAACTTCTCAAGCATTTCAACATTATTAACATCTAGGGGACGGGTGGGGACTAGGGGTAAAATTTGTAATGGAAAGCTTTGTAAAGATCAATGTTGGGGAACTACCCATACATATGTTATACAAATAAAAAGCTTTAATAAAAAAAAAGGAAACTCCAAGTGTGGTCCTGATGGGTCAAATACCACTGAAATGACTGAGCAACCAGAAAAAGTAAAAAAAAAAAGTGATAGCAAAGAGAGAAAAAAAAAGATAAAATAAAAAAGCCTCATTTCACACTTGTTTTAAATTTCAAAATGGAAATAAGCAGTGATGATGCAAGTATGGAATTGTTGATATGTTTGCAAGATCTGAGCTTCTCTCAATGTATTTTCAGTTGTGTGATAACTGATATGTTGTGCTATCTGGAACAAAAACCAAAGTTCTCAAGCAATCTTTTTAATAAAAAAATTAATAGGTATTGTCATTTTAAAGTCCTCTTTAAAACTTTACAAATAATTTAACAATTCAATCAACATTTGTTCATTAAATGCCTAAGAGAGGTAACATTAAATTCTACATTATTTTTTTAAATGATACCAATAAAAATCAGGTGATAAAGTAAGAATATTGATGAATAACTTTTGTCAGTATGAATGAACAAGGTTTTGGTGGCAAAAGTTTGGATTCTTTTATTACCTGGATTTTGGAATGGATCCACAGAGAAATTAATGGACTTCAAAGGATACTGATTTGCCCAAAATGCCTTACTCAGTGACTAGCAAAAAGATAATTGAAGTAGTAACTTAAATTTATTTAGCGCTCTAAATTTTATAGCTGAGTTAAAGTTTATGAGAGACAGGGAGCAGTACCTTGATTTAAGGAAATCCCAGATAAAGAAACTCCTTCCACCAATACAAATTGACACCTGCTTTTAAACTTAGTCTCTTTGAGAATGGTTTTCCAAGGTCATGTTGTCAATTTGTGCCTATGGCAGATCTTAAACTCATGCCTTCCTAACTCATGGCTTTGAATTTGAGTCATTATATAATCTTGTCTCTTAAAATTTATAGATAGTTTTAAAACCACAGTTCTTATTGCTTCTGTCCCACTATTTGACTTCCTGCCACTATCATTGCAGGAGAAGGAGAAACTCAAGAAAGAACATCACATTTGTATTTTTTCTTCTTTCATGGGTTGCTAAGGCCAAATAGTCCAAATAAGTAATGTTAAAAAAAAGTAAACATCTTTGTATTTAACTAGTATGATTGTATGGAAGTTGACTCAATTTTTTACCAGAGCATTCAAAACTACCAGCAAGTCAACTCATTTAAGCTAAGTTGCAAAAGAACATAAGACCTACTCTGTTTTAGGAAGTTTACTTATCTTGGCATATCATATGACAATGAATCCACAGTTAGAGTCACTCTCCCTATCCCTATAACCTATTTTTTTTCTTGACATAGGTGGATGAAGTTCCATTTCAGGCCTCGATTTTCAATAGTACAATATTCTTCTCTTCTTCCTAACTTCTGTGTCTTAGAAATATCATTTTCTTTCAAGGTTAAATTCAGATTCCACCATATCCAGAAAATACTTCCAGAACTCCTAAGTGTTTAGTCCCTTTTTTTGCTTTCTAAAACTTTTTTTATTTACATATTTTTGTAAATATTATGCCCAAAACCCAATTGAAAACAAGATCCTAGAAAGTAGGAAGATGGAGTCTCCCCCCACCCCAGTTTCTCTCTATCTACAGTGATTGCTGAAGTTGAAGTAAATTGCTTATAAGGTGATTTTAAACTCATTTTATAGACAAAGACATTGAGTTTCAAATGTTTGATCACTTTTACATCCTCAATGCATAATCTATTGCTGAGCACATTGTAGAAATTTAATAAATGTTTTAAGTGTCATTAATTTCTTTTATTTTTATTTTACATTTATTCCCAACCACACCTTCTATACAGCAAGCTTATCTTGGAAAATATTAATAAAAAATTTCATCAAGATCGACTGACATCTTCAGGTTCAAGACAGAATATACAACAAAATTACATACCCATTGTTTTCTTAACTGTCCAAAGAGAGAAGGAAAGAACATTTCTGTTTTTCATCTCTTATCTAGAGTCAAGTTTGTATAATTATAATTATCTGACATTCAGTGCCATTTTCTTGTTCTCTCTGTTTACAGTAATGTAAGTAAAATTACAGTAATGTAAAAAAAAATCTTTTCTGCACATTGCTGTGGTTCTGATTTCTTCATTCTTCATCAATTCACACATATTCCCATGTCTCTAATTCCTTTACATTCATAATTTATTATTTCTAATAATATTCTATAGCACTTGTGGTTAGTAATTTGCTTATTAATCCCCAAATTAATGAGCACCTACTTCCTGCCTCCCTTCTCCAAGTTATTTGCTATTATAACAATTGCTTCTCTGAATATGTTGGTGTCCATTAGATCTTTCCTTCCATGTTTTATCCTTAAGGTATGTATCTCTGAGTTGGATCATTGGTTGCAAGGGCAATAAAAGTTAGGGTTTTTGTTTGTTTGTTTGTTTTTTTTAGCATAATCCCACATTGCTTTCCAAAATTGTTGGGACAATTCATAGTTCCACTAATTAATATTACTATGTGATTGTCTTTCCATGGTACCTCTAACACTGGCTATTCCTAATATTTGTGATGTTTGCTGATTGCATGGAATGAGATAGTTTCAGGTTTTTTTTATTTGTATTTTACATATCAAATACTACTGTATTGATGAAATAAAAGGAAGGTAAGGTATTTTTAACTACCATCCCATTGCTCTGAAAGTTTTAGAGTCTTGACTAAACTCTTGGTCTTTCAAGTCCCAAAGCAGTCTTTTCCCACAATCCCCTAAAATTAGCCACTTTGTGAGAAACAGTAGAGAAAATATCCACCCCCTATAACTGTTTTAGTATTTTTTTCAACCACATAAGAAAAGATTTTGGGAGATGATCAGTCAATTCAAACTGAGAATGAATGGTAGTCTTTCTGGGATAAAGAGAGATTGTACCATGGGAAAAGATTAGACTAATTAGCAACTGAAATTCTGAAAGAGGAAAAAAAAAATCCAGAATTTTGGGTTGCTATTAGAATTTAAACTGGTGTCTCTAAATATGGTATAGAGGAATGAATAGTTTCATGCATACAGAAAATAATGGGCCATGGGAAGTCAGGTGGCACAATAGATAAGACACTGACTTGGAATCAGGAACGTTCATTCTTGAGTTTGAATTCAGATTCAGACACTTATTAATTGTGAAATCCTGGACAACACTTAAACTTTTTTGCCTCAGTTTCCTCATATACAAAATAAGCGAGATAAGGCCATGGCCAACTAGTGCATTATCTTTGTCAAGAAAACCCCAACTGGCATCATGAAGTATAAGGCCCAGCTGAAAACAACTGAAAAACCACATCAAAATAAATCCTTAATGTTATTGATAAAGAAGGGAGATTGGAAGTTGAAGATTAGTATGTAGCTTATTCATCTGAGTGAGAAAGAATTATTTTAGGAACCTATATAACATGAGGAATGGAATAAACTTTCAGGATCTACAGGCAAAGAAAATAAAATTGATTGTTGTATGGAAACTCTAAATTGATGCAAGAAATATTAATTAATCACCAACCATAACTATTAGGGTAAATGCAGAGACTGTCAAAGACAAAGTCCTTTGGATCTCAGCTTCCTTTCCCAAGCTCTGAACAGTTTAAGATTTTATTTTTATGTATAGTTCTTAACAGCCTCTTTGAATTAAAGAGTACTGTAGTGATAGTCACAGAACTTGGATTCAAATCTCAGGATCTGCTATTAACTACTTGCTTGAACTTGAATAAATAAGTTAACCTTTGTAAGACAGTTTCTTTTGTAAACTTAGGAGTATGAAATTCAAAATTTTCTAAGTTGGTTTTCAGCTATAAATCCGATGTTCATGTTTTCAGATGAATGAAAAATTTGGTTTTAGGGCCTTGATTTGCAGGGCATCTCCTGTAGGTAAGAAGAATTAGGAGGAAGCTGATGTATGATAGGTCTACGATTGATTAATGAAAATACTCATCTAGTAGAACAGCAGGTCTAGGTATTTAAGGTTAGATACTGGATTCTAACTTCAGCCTAGAGTATATTTACTTACAGATGCTTTAGAGCTTAAAGAATAAAGGTGCTCCTGAATTTAGGATTAGAATTAATTTGGAATCATAATTCTATTTCATGCTACCTCTGTAGGGCTAGGCAACTCAAAAGTCTTATTACTACCATTTGGGGAAAAAATAGAGTATTGCACTACAGGACCCTTAAAATCCCTTTCAGATATATGTGTATAATATAAAATTTGATAAGTGAAGAATTCCTACATTTGCTCAATTTTTTCCTTAAACTTGAAAGTTAATTAGAAGGATGAAAATGATCACACATTCTCTTATAGAAGACAAATACCTATTTAAGAAAGGTTAGATTTATACCCAAAGAAAACTACGTATTCAAAAACTGCACTGGGCTTTAAACTAAGCTTTTGCTGACTGATTAAATCAAAATTAATTTTTCCCATTTATGAGCAAATTCCAATTGATTTTTTGTACTTGTAATCTGGTTTTAGCAATAAGCATAATTAAACAAATAAACCTATGCTATTGATATTTTCTCACTTAAGAGATAGATTAGTTAGGACACTATCAGTTTCCCCTCCAGATACTATTCTATGATATCTTGAACATTTGGCAGATTTAATCTTTTCCCATCACCATTTAATTATAAAATTTTCTTAAAGTGATTTTTTTTTGTTTTTCTACATAGAGATAAAAAACCCACTGACATAATAATAATATCAATTGTGTGAAAGTATGGTATATACTTTGAATACTTTTTTTTTAGTCTTTGTAGACTTAATATGTATGTGACTGTGAACATAATCTCAAATCGTCCTGCTTCTAAGTTATATTTTCTGTCTCCTGTTGCATAGGGATGGTAAATTTTCTTAAAGATCAAATCAAAACAAATTAAGAAGGCAAATGTGTATATTTACCTCTCTTCTTTGAAAATCTACTTAGATTTTATTTCATAAAGTAGTAGAGCTAGAAAGAATGTGATAACATCAAATGAAAGATCTGGAAAGGATGTTAGAGCCCTAAAATTATGCATAGAAAATAAGTTAGATGAGAAACCATGTAACAATTAATTACTGCGAAAGACAGAATATAGAATGGAGATCATGACAGGATCTGTGTTGATATAAACTTTAGAACATGAACCCAAATTGTTAGAGCTTAAATGATCCATAGAGATAATTTAGATCAACTTTTTCATTTCATTGTAAAGGAAATTGAAGTCTAGGAAGGGGAAATGATTTATGTAAAATCAATATAGTTGATTTTACAATATCTAGGACTCCAACTGATGTCTTCACTGGCACAGAGATACATACCTAGTATACCTGTTGTACGGGGAAGCTCAGGCTGGCATATAAGTTATGCTTGAGAAATTTCTAAGTTGTAGCTAGGCTAATGCCAATTGTATGTCCACATAATGCAAAGAACCAACAGGTTAACTAAGGAAAAATGTATCAGCCAGTGACAGAAATGGATGAGGGCAAAGCTTCCTCAGTAGTAATATGGAAATATAGTACATGATTTCATATGTGTAGTGAACATCTTATTTCTTACCTTCTCAAAGGGTAGAGTAGGAGTCCGGGGGTTAAGAGGGTAGAAAATTTGGAAATGAAAATAAATTATTTTATAAAATAAATAAAAATAATTACAAAACAAAATTAAAAATATTATTTTAAAAGCTATATTGTAAGATAATATTATATTCATTCCATGGTAAGCTACTAGACTGCAACCTTGCAGCATGGGTGAGACAGGGAAGATTAGTTTTAAAAATAAAACAAAATCAATAGCAATGCCCCTAAAACACACACACACACACACACACACACACACACAAACACACACACACACACACACACAGAGAGAGAGAGAGAGAGAGAGAGAATGACTCATGTCTCTTGATTCACAAAGAAATAGATTATATAAAAATAAGGTTGAATATCAGGACTTGAAATCTTTGTACACAATACTTCAGAGAATCAGAATTCACATAAATCTCTGACCTAATCCTCTGCTTATTTCTCAAGTTTGTAATTTTATTTATAATTGTCAAGATCTGATAACCTCATGAATGGTTGGCCATTATGGATCAATCAAAAGACAAGTCTAAATATTATCCTGGCATTGTGGGTCTTACATAAATACTTCCTTCTTCTGAGTACCAATTAAACCTTATCTCTTGTTACTGGCAACATGCACTCCTCCCTCTTGAAAGACCACTTTCTTGATGATTCAAAACATATGCCATTTCTCCATCCTATTTCTATGCTTTTTCTCAGGTGAGTCTCATCTCTTAGTATGGAAAGCAAAATGTGACCGTAACCACAAGGCTGCATTTGTAATAAAAGGAAATCCCTTTCCATTCTACCTGTGCCATTTGCCAGCTGTGTGATCTTACATAAGTCACTGAGAATTTCAAGTCCTTAGTTTTTCATCTATAAAATGAAAAAGTTGGACTAGTTCTAAAACATAATTATATGAATGTTCTCTCCTCTTTTAATCTGAATTTTGCCTCTTCTCTAAGAACCAACACAGTTCTTACCTTCTCTCTAAAATCATCATTGACTATAAGAAAGGTAGTTTTATATTTGTTTTACAGTGAAAATAAGAGAGTACTTGAGTTGAAACTTAAAAGCATTCAAGAACCTTGGGAAGGGAAGAGAAGGGGAGGGGAGGAAAGATATAAACACAGGGAGGTGGAGGACATGGAGAAAGTAGTATGTGAAGAGAAGTATGGCTGGATTGTAAAATAAGAGAGGAGGGTAATAGATAAGAAGAACAGAGTTGTAGATAAGGGCTACTTTATGAAAATTTTAAAGTTTTGAATGACAAAAACAAGATTCTATATTTAATCTTAAATATAATGAGACATCAGATTGTAGTGTGTGTGTGTGTGTGTGTGTGTGTGTGTTTGTGTGTGTTTATGTGTCTGAAGGGAGACATGAAAAGACCTTCGGTACCTTAGGAAATTCCCTTTAACAGCTATTTGGAATATGCATTAAAGTAGAGAGAAGCTTGAAGAAGGGAAACTAAATAGGAAGGTACAGAATTTATTCTGATAATCAGTGATGGGAATTAGAGATCATTTTCCAATGAGGATGGGATTGAGATATACCTCACGTAAATAGCTAAATATATTAATAAGTGATTTGGGAATGGAGATGGTATTATCTGGGGTAGATAAAAATTATTTCATGTAAAAGCTATATTCTAAGCTGAGCCTTGTTGGAAAATAAATATAAAAAGCTGAGAAGAAGATTTAGTATGATAACGAGAAGGGGCTGGAGAGAAAATACAATTAGTTAAAAAAAAAACTGTTGTTGGTGATGATGGTTATGGTGGGAGAGAGAATTTTAACTGCAAGGAAAAGCTAATATTCTAGGTTCTTTTCTGCATATTTTACCAATGTATACTACGATTCCAAGCAAGGTCTTAAGTCATCCCTTTCCTGTATTTCCCATTCTATTCTATCTCAGGAATACATCTCCATTTGGACAGCTCTTAGGGGTTTTAAAGGATGACACTATAAGAGTAGGCCACTATTTCTATGCAGAGGAAAAAAAGAAAAGAAAAAAGAAAACATATTGGCTTGGGGAATCTACTGGAAATGTATAAAGTAACTCCCAAAGAGCATTTAGAACAAAATGAGGGGGGAAACAAAAACAAAAGAAAATAACAATAAAAATAAAACAAATTTAAAAAAACATCTTCTAATAAATGTTATAAAATTTGAAAACATTGTTTTAGGTATATTTTTGTCAAACCAATTTTATTAATTTCAGAAAGTTTTAAGTTTTTCACATCCTCTCTAAGTTTATCATATCTTAAGAAATGATGCAATTTTGAATTTAAATTAACAATCTCCAGTGACAATAGAAATATTGTTTTAAAGATGACAGAGACATTAGAGTTTATTGAATCCAGTCCTCTAATTTTCCATGTTAATATATTAAGGCCCAGAGAAGAAAAATTTCTTGCTGAAAGTCACTCAAATATTCAGACTAATAAGAGGAAGAGATGCATTGACAACAATAATAGAATGATAACTAGGAAATCAGTAATTTGCTCTTATTAAGTCATTTTTAATTGTGTCCAACTCTTCATGAGTCTTTGGGGTTTTCTTGGCAAACATATTGGAGTGATTTTCTGATTCCTTCTCCAGCCCATTTACAGAGAAAGAAATTGAGGCAAATAAGGTTATGTGATTTATCCAATGTCACACAGCTAGTAAGTGTTTGAGTCAGATTTGGACTTGGAAGATGTATTCCTGACTCATTGTGCCATCTAGCTGCTCTTCTACATAAACTTAGTGTATTATTTTGAGCAAATTATTACTTGCTTAGCCTTAAATTTCTTCTTCTGTGAAATGAGAAAATAAGATTATATGATTTCTAATGTTCCTTGCAGCTATGACTGTCTATGTTTTCATGTTTTGTGATTAGAAAGCCCTCCTAGTTTTAACATTCCCTGACTTCGTGATTCTAGAACTCTGGTCTTCTGATTTGCTAGGCTAGTACTAGTTCTAATCAAAAACTATTCTATGCTATTGTTCAGCGCTAGTCTCCTACTTAACCAAGATTATGGAAGTTTCTTTTACTCTGTCCCTCTAGGAGCATACTAATTATTTAATCATTCTTTTGGCACATTAATTGACTAGTAGGTTTGGGAATGTCACTCACACTCTTGGTAACATCTCTTTTCTTCTTATTGCAAATATCGGGGAGATGGAGAAATGACAACTATAGTGCTTATCAAAGGATATGCTTTTGGGGGGACAGATTTCATTATGCCTCTGTCTTGAAAATAAATGTTCTTTAGAAAGATGTTCCATCCTCCTACTCTTGGATCTGCCATTGCTCTCAAATGTCAGGAATATCATAAAATTTTCTTGTCTGGCTTAATAGGCATAAACCACAGAAACTATAATCATGGGAATATAGTGCAAAATTCACAGAACTAGCATAGGCAATTAAAATTATAAGGAATCCAAGAAATCATGTTGTCTAATTCTTTCATCCATCCATGTACACAAGAAACTCTGAGAAGTCAGGTGATTTCATTTGATAAAAGAGACTTAAAAAGTTTTAAATATGAGAAAATTGTAGTTCAAAATGGAAAACCTTCCTGTCTCCCTAAACAAACCAATTAAATGTACATATAAAATAATTGCAGTTTATTGGACTCAAATAGAAATATAACATTTCAAATGCTAAGATTTTTTAAAAGCTTTATAGACAATTTTAGCTGGGTGGATTATCAATTGTCCAACTCCTTTCATTTTATAAATTACCCAAATGATGATCCGACTACTCAAATTGTTCACCTAAAGACACAAGGCAAGTCAGTGACACATCTGGGAATTAAACAGAATCTTCTGACTTCCTGGTCTAGTGAGCATATTGCTAAAGTAAATAGCTTTTTCTTGGTTAGCTAGCTTTAATATGAATCTATAAGCAATAGCAATGTATCAGACAATCTTAAAAATACTAAAAAAGACAAGAGATCATCTACCACAAGGGTAGTATGCGTGTGTGTGTGTGTGTGTGTGTGTGTGTGTGTGTGTGTAAGATGGATGACTGCTTTGGAAGTTTTGTGAAACCTATGAACCCCTTCTCATTAAAAAAGTGTTTTTAAAATACTTTTAAAAATCCTGTATTTCAGTTAGACATTAGTGAAGATAAACATACACACACACACACATATCTATATGTATATATATATATATATATATATATATATATATTCCCCATTGACATTCATAGTCTCCCTGAAATCAGTCCATGGATGCTAAAGATGTGCTCACCCTAAAAACCTTTGACCCAAACCGAAAACCATTTTTTTATCGGTGACAAGTCATCCAATATTTGCATCACAGATGCATTATAGACTAAGAGCTGGAATGTATCTTAGAAGTCATCTCTGTCAAGTAGTAAATTTTGGAGATATGGAAACTAAGACCCCAAGATGTTGTCACAAGGCTACCCAGGTAACAAACAACAGAATTTGGATCAGAATCCAGGTTTTCTAACTACAAATGCAGCATAATTTTCATTCTATTTATAGGTAATTCATTACATTTCTACTAAAGTTTAAATGTTAATTTTATGGAAGATTCTCTTTGTTCTGAATTGAAATTTTACCCCATTTTCACCCAACTGTTCCCAATTCTTCCCTGTATAACATTGTAACAAAAAACCTAATCATTCTTTCACAAAATGACCATTTAATTATTTAAGAAATATGGAAGGAAGGAAGGAAGGAAAGAAGGAAGGAAGGAAGGAAGGAAGGAAGGAAGGAAGGAAGGAAGGAAGGAAGGAAGGAAGGAAGGAAGGAAGGTTAGAGGGAGTCCAAGGTCTTGTCTTTTCAATCTTATACCTCCTCTTTCCTTTCAAAGGCCAATCCCTGAAATGATGTCCAAGACTTTGGACATAATGGTCCAAGAACATCTGCCCAGCTTGTCAATATCCCATATAAAATGTGAGATGCAAACTATACACAATGCTTCAAAGAGGATATGACAATTGAAGAGAATACTAATAATTAGGCCTATTGATAATTATCTGGCACTTTTTGCTTCCCAAAGAATTTATAGATACCCTATATCACTTGACCCTCAAAAGAACCTCATGTGTCAGGATTAACACATGGGATATTTAAATCACAGAAAAGTAAGTGACTTGTTCAAAGTCAAACAGCTTGGTACATTTGGACCAGAAACCAAAACTCAGACTCCCTCCAACTACTAATACAGTGAGAGTTTTCTGTTACCTGAATAAGATGTGAATGAAGTAGGATCAAAAAAACATCCCATTCCTGAAAATGCACTGGAGGTTGAAAGAAAGGAGTAAAAAGTTATTGGCAAGATAAATCTGACTGTTAGCAAAACCAAAACATTTGAAAGGGAATGTCAGCTTTTTGGCTCAGCCTCATGAAGCCAAAGCCACAAGACCCTTCTGGAGGGATATGAATGATTTTCTCTCAGCAGCTCTTCAAGATGTCCATCCATCTGTGCAGACAGCTTATTCTTGTCTATTCAATTTTCATTGCTTGTCTTTTCAAGTCTATCATTGCAGGCTACTGCATGCACAGCTATCCTAGAGGAGAGTTTGCCTTAAAGATCCCTCCAATCTTTCTAACAACAACAAAAAAATATCCCCTGCTAAGATTCCAAACACTAACTAGGTACTGTCTTGCATTACAAATACAGAATGTTAGGGAGTTTCACTACCAGTTTTCAAAGACATTTTCCTCTAATGAGGTGAGCAGTGCAATGCATTTATTTTTAAAAGCAAGCAGATGAGGTAACTCATCCTAGATAACAAGTAATTGTCATAGTTTAAATTTTAACTTTCAGTGTTTATATTAAAATAAAAACAACACTACTGTTTCCAACTGTACTACAATGCTTTGCCTCCTGCATTAGACAGAGAAGGAAGGAGAGAAAGGAAGTAGACATCTGAGCAGGATTTGATTCCATAATTACCATAATATCTGGTATATAGTGTTTGATAGAATCAGAGAATATGACTGTTGAAAAAAATCTCATTGTTGATCTAGTTCAATGGTTAACAAATTATAGCCTGTGAGCCAAATTCAGACTACAATCTGTTTTTGGATGGCCTGTGAGTAGAGAATTATGTTTAGAATTTACTCTACAACAGTATCCAACATGTAGCTATCCAAAATTTAACTCAAAATGTCCAATGAAACAGAACCTATTACTTCTCCAGGGAGTTTGTCCTATTATAGGTTAGTTCTAATTTCTGGGAAGATTTTACTTATATCAATTATAAATTTGTCTTCAAAATTTCCATCCATCATAAGAATACATTTAGTTTTTCTTGTTAATGACAGCCCTGCATTTAGGGTTAGTATTTGTGTTAGGGTTTGTGTTACTGGGGCATCCTAAAATCATAAAGTCTCATGATTGAAGGAATCTAAGGTTGCCCAATGAATGCCTTGAACAAATCTACATTGTAAAAATAGTGATGATACATGAAGTACACTCTTAATTCCTTCTTTCCTTCCTTCCTTCCATATTTTGTTCCTTTCTTCTTCCCTTCTTTATTCTGTCATCTTTATTAATAATTTTGTTTTTTTAAATATCAGTCTCATTTCCAAATATATCCCTTTCTCATCTTCTATCAAGACAGAAATCTAATAGAATAAGTTGATTCTTTTTTTCTAATAGTTAAAATGATGATACCTTTGGAAATCATTTGTTGAAGGAATAGTAGAAAAGTTCCTAAGAAGTAACCATCTATTCATTCATCACTCAATTATTTATTGAATATTATTATGAACTACCTTTGGAGATACTAAGAAGTTTTGCTTTTTTAAAAAAACTTTTATATTTCAATAAAAAAGAAAAGTCTTTGGGAAGATAATATAGTACTTGGTACATTATTTGAATATATCTAAAATCTTAATCTGAAGAAGTAAAACAATAAAATATAATGGTGATAATGATGATGGTAAAATTACAAATGAAATTTCCACAGAGCTGCATGATTTTATTCTGAGAAATCATGTGTTCCATGAATCACAAGAATAAAAAACCTAATTTTGCAGAAAAGAAAGTTCAGCCTGAGTAAGATAAATGTAGCTTGTATAGGTTAATACAGCTAGCACTTGCCTGAACTGCCATTTAAATCCAGTTCCCCCACTTTAAAGCCCTAATTCTTTTTGTTTGAATATTTTGCCTCTTCTTCCATTGGGTTATATGTATTTGCCTCTATTATCTTATTTTAATAAGTAAATAATAAGAAAAATATTTAAGTGATACCAAACATGTTAATCTCCAGCATGTAGGTGGTTGACAATTCCCAAGAACCAAAATTTATGTTTGTATGATATATAGTTCCTCCTTCAGAAGTCCTTAAATTCAAGAACCTGCTGCTTATTAGATATGTTCTTCCTTAGCCAGGATATGAGATGCTTTTCATGAATAATTATCACAAATTAGAAGCCCATGATGAATTCCTTGTGTATAAAGGCATCTACAATCTTACAAACACAGGAGACAAAGCCAGCCTCTTTGCAGTAAATGGCATATTGATTTTGCTTCTTTGCATGAATATTGTACCACCTAGAGAAAACGTCTATTACAATATCTTTGAGAATACATCCTTGGGAATATATGTCCCTAAGTAAATAGAAAGGTGAGAATGTCTTTAATTTGTTTATGTTATGGGATATTCACCCGAGGGGAACCTAGTGACTGTCACAAGAACAAAAAATAGTTAGTCTACATTGCTTCTTTCTCTTCTACTAGCACTGAAAAGCATAGAATTTCAGATGGTCAGCACTTGGCCCACCTTGAGATTTTTCTCCTCCTCCTCCTCCTCCCCCTCCTGCTTGGCAGAGGAGTAATAGTCGAAACAAATAATAGTTTATATAGGATGTCTAAATTGCTTTCCAATCCATCTCTCACACTCTTGTCACATCAGTCTCACATATTTAACAATTCAACAATAATTTATTCAACACTTAATAGGGAAAATACTTCATAATATATGGTGATAGAGGGCCAGAGTTAAGAGTCAAAAGGATATGGCCTTGCATCAAACCCCATATATATCTATATCTATATCTATATCTATATCTATATCTAAAACTTATCTGGTCTGAAGCAAGTCAATTAACTTACTTAAACCCTAAGCTACCAGATAAGATGAAAAATTAGAAATTGTAAATAAGTAATTGCTGAAAGATTTTTTTTTCTCAATTGAAGCTAATTACACTGAAGAAATCTGCAGAAGAAAAAAAAAAGTATGAATGGTTTTTTACTTCGGATACAAGATAAAAAATAAAATACAAAAAAAGCAATTTTTTTCTGCCCTTAAAGAATTTTCATTCTTCTGCTTGCCTAAGTAGCAGTGAATAGATTATGGTTTTGTAGTTAGGAAGATCATTTAAATCTGACTCTGAGCAAGTAATTTACCCCTATTTGCTTCAGTCTCCTTATCTATAAAATGAACTGAAGATGGAAATGACAAACCATTCCAGTGTTTTTAATGAGAAAACCTCAAAAGAGTCCAAGAAGAATTGAACATGACAAATAAAGTGTGGGTAGGAGGCTAACCCAAAATTCTCTTCAAGATTGGAAGTCACTATATATAGCATATATGTATATATATATATATATACATATACATATATATATATGTATATATATATACTATATATATACATATACACATATATGTATGTATACACACACATACATATATATACACACACACAGTATAAAACTCACTTGGTTTCCTTGGCAAACAAGGAGTAGAAAGAACTGTCCTGTCCACTTTTTTTTAAAAGTAGCAAACAAACAACAACTGGAAATTGGATAATGGCTTCTGTAAATAATGAATAAATTGCTTCATATAAATTCATATAAAGAAAAATTCTTTGTTTTAAGAAATGAAAATACAATAATTTTTTTTTTTATAGATTGATCAAACAATGAGGTAATGAGAGCCAGGAAAATGATAAAGATAATGACTAAAACAATGGTAAAGCAAACATAAATAATATTAAAAAGAAGTTGATTAAGTTATAATATTTATTTGATTTTATATATATATATATATATAGTTATATGTGTGTGTGTGTGTGTGTGTGTGTGTGTGTGTGTGTTTGTAAAGCATTGCTCCAAAGAAGAGGTAAGGAAAGATTCTTCTGGAAATATTCATGACTGGAACATCAAATATTTGGTCAGATTAAAAAAAGGTTTATTCATTGAATTAGATTTTTCTCCCTTTAATAATAATTTCACTTTTAAATTGATATATTGTTGTTTTAATAAAATATTGGAGAGAAAGATATATAGAAGGAAAATATGACATAAAAACAAAGTATATTATTAAATTATACTTCAAACATGAATAAAATTCCAAAATTACAATTATAAAAAAAGACTCCACCATTATATTCAAAGCATGACAAATTTCAGTACCTTTCCCCAGCCCTTTCCCATTCCTCTATCTCAGCAGTATATCTCTTCTTGCTTCCTAATAATTCAATACTTTCTTAGACTTCAATTATCACCTAGGCACTTGAAAGGGAGCTGATGATGCTCCTGAAAAGGAAGACTATCATTACTTTCTCACAATTGGACACAGTCCCAACCAGTTCCTGAGATTTTATCTGAGAAAGACCAATGTCATAAAGAGACCATATTCTACATGGAGATGTACACCAACTTTCCTCTTCCTGGTACTTATCATCATTGATCTTCTAGGATTGACAGCTGCCTATGTTAAGATATGTGATGAAAAGATATAGGAGGGAAGTTGATTGTCATTCAGTAGGGTTTACTGATCCAACCCTTTTGTATTTTCCAAACTCAATACAAGCAGGATAATATTCATGTTCCAGTGAGTTGCACTAGTCAGAAGCTTTTCTTCCTATGAACCAGCTACATCCCCATTCCCTTCCTCATCTCCCTTGGTTTTTTTTTTTAGCCAGTCTTATTTGCACTTGGCAGCCTGAAGTATAAAAGTGTCAGAGAAGAGAAGGCAACAAATTAATGAAATGTTGCCAAAATGAAATTAATAGGCCTTGACAGTAAATTGAATATGGAAGCAGGATTAAAAAATATTGACACCTAGGTTGGGAGTCTGAAGGGCTGGTATCATAGTGTTCCCTCCTGTAATAATAAAGAAAGGAAGAAAAATAAGAGGAAAGATTATGAGGTGAGGTTTAGACAAATTGAATTTAATATGTCTGAGAGCTAATTGGAAATGTGAGATGTAAACAGAGAAAACGGTACAGGATAGGTAGATTTGAGAATTGTCATCATGAAAATGGTCATTAAAAGCAAGAGAACAGATGAGATTATCAGAGGAAATAGTATAGAAGGAAAAGAGAAGGCCCAGAATGAAATCCTGCAGTCCTATAAGTAAATGACTTAATTTAGATAATGATAGAGCAAAGGAGAAAGAGCATTAAGATAGGCAGGAGACCCAAAAGACAGTAGCATTTCAAAAACCTAGAGAGAAAATAATATAAAGGGGGAAAGAGTGATCAACAGTGACAATAACTATTAAGAGGTCAAAAAGAATGAAGAACGAGCAAAGGCCACTGAATTTGACAAATACATCACTAGTAACTTTGGAGAAAGATATTCCAATGAAATGTGAACATTGGAAGCCAAATTATCAGAAGTGAAAACAAGAGTAAGAGGAGAAAAATTGAAGGCATCTATAGTAAATGCCTTTTTCTAGGGGTTTAGCTACAAAATACAGATGAGCTTTTAGATGATAATAGAGACAGAAGGATCAAGTGAGACTTTGATAAGGATGAGGGAGACATAGACATATTTTGAGGCAATGGGGAAAGAGCAATTACACAAGTAAATATTGAAAATAAGTGAAAGAGTAAGAATAGGAATCAATTATTCCTATTGGTAGAGTTAAGATGTAATGAGTTTGCTCGAATAGGTAGATGGATCAACCTTGGAAAGAAGTAAGCATGACTCATAATGTAATAAAATGGTTAAGTAGGAGATAGTAGCAGAAGGTATATGAGTTATAATGAAGAGGTATTTGAAGTGATAGCAATAGGATAAAATAAGGAGTTCATAATGAATAGCCTCATTTTTTTCTGTAAAATATGAGTTAAGTTTTTTAAACAATAGATGGGAGAGCCATGGGCAGCTATAAGAAGAATGAAAAGATTTAGAAGGAATATTTTGAAGAATGGGATAATAAATTGATGAGGATGTATTAGCTAATAACAGTGAGGGTCCAGTTGAGATTAATGAAAACAAATGTGTAGTGAATTCAATCAGAAATTACTGATTTTCTTAATCAATTGTTATTTTCCCACAGTCTACTAAATTCTTAACTGTTGCTGTTCTTCTAATCCCTGAGATTCAGATTCATCTGCCAAAGAAGAAAACCATTTTTGAGCTACTTCAATCTTCATGTATGATCCCTAGATAGTTCAGCTATTAGCATTTCCTATCAGCCATTGCTTTCCTCTTCCCCTGGGTTTAATAGAATCCTTACTTTCTTGGTAATCAATTTTAGATTTAGAAGTCTCTTCTCTCAGGTTTTCCATCTCTTGGCACTTATAACAACCTAATATTTGTTTTTGACACTAAATCTCTGGCCATTATCTTCAGAAAGAGCATTAGAATCCAAGCCTTTCCTGAATCCAAGCAAGTGTCCTTTTTACTACCTAAATACTTCGGAAAGTACAACGAAGTATTAAAATTGTCAATTTTTGTTGTTGTTCAGTAAGCTAATGTCTAGTTAGTCAAATGACAAGCTCCAAGATTATTTTAAATTTCCTTTTTCTTTTTCTTTTTTTTATAGATCTGAACTGTCTGTCTAGCTCATTAAACAGTATAATTTTCTGGAGTCTAAAAATATATAATATGTTTTCATTGAGTAAGTTAATAAATTGGTATTCTGCTATAAAATTATGGAGACACAATAAATATAAAAGAGTTGGGGTCTGGGGCATTTCTAGACTTTAAATGATGTATCCTTCATTTTGCAAGAATGTTGCTCTATCTGATGACATTCTCCCTAATCTAATCTGTAAAATGATACAGAACATATCTGCTGAAGTTCCTTACAACTCAAGATGTATGCCAGTATCTAAGAGGTTCTCGGTTTTCTCTTTTGCAAAATAAATATTTGTAAATCTTAAAGAAAATCTTTTGCAAATCAAAACATAGCATGGAAATAGGAATGGTAATTATCAAAACTTCTACATTTTCTTCTGTAAAGCTTGTAAAAGTATCATCTCTATTTATGTCAATACTGGTTATTTTATGCCAGTGATCTGAACCTCCATTAATTTGGCAGATAAGGAAATTACATAGAAATATTTTCAGCCAGATTTTCTTTTTTAAAACAAATTCAATGTCTTCAAATAAAGAGAGTGTTTGATTGTCACCCTTTTACTATAGATTTCATTTTTTTTAAATAAATACTCATTAGTGTATATTCCTCCAGCACACAAAAAAGGATGTGCTTAATAAATGTTTGCTTAAATGAAGTGGCTTGAAGCATAAAATAATTTCTAGCATAAAGTAATAGCTGATTATATTGTTCAGTGTATTGAATTTATTGGGACAAAAAGGATCCTACAAATCTGTAAATGGAGTACATAGATGCAAAGAATTATAGAATTATACTCTAAAATAATCTCATTCAGGTTCATTTATTTTTTATTCATTCATCCATTGAATTATTCTTCATTCATTTGTTTACTAGTTGTTTTTTTCTCATTAAGGTTAAATATATCTGCTTAAACCTCATGGAAAGAGGATAAATTGAACATTAAGATGGTTGTTATGGATCTGGGTCATTCATTTGGGATGGATCTATAAAAAGCAACATTAACATTTCTCTCCCTTTCTGACCTCCCAATTTTCATAGAAATTAAGAATAGAACTAAGAGAAAGGACTGGGGGGAGGGAAAAGATTAATCAGTTCATTTTTAATATACATTGCTTTATGAATCATGTTATGGGAAAATAACAAGATAGCAAAAGGGAAAACCATGGTAGAGAAAAAATGATCAAAGAATGTGTTGATTTATATTCTGTATTCATAGTTCTTTTTCTGGATTCAGATGGCATTTTCTGTCCAAAGTCTATTAGGATTGCTTTGGATCACTGAACTGCTGAGAAGAAGCAAGTCTTTCATAGATGATCATCACACATTCTTGCCGTTATTGTGTACAATGTATTCCTGGTTCTGCTTCTTTTGATAAGTATCAGTTCATGTAAACCAGGCCTTTCTAAAATTAACTTGTTCATAATTTTTATAGAACAATAATATTCCATTATCTTCATATACTAAAAATTAACTAGCCATTCTGCAATTGATGGGTATCTACTCATTTTCCAACTCTGCTACTACCAAAAAAGCTGATACAAACTTTTTTGTACATGTGGGTCATTTTTCCTTCTTTATGATTTCCTTGAGATATGGACCCAGTAGGAGTACTGCAAAGTTAGAAGATATGCACAGTTTGATATACTCCTTTGAGCATAGTTTCAGATTGCTCTCCATAATGGTTGGATCATTTCACAAATCCACCAACAATGCATTAGTGTCCAAGTTTTCCTATATCTCCTCCAGCATCTATCATTGTATTTTTTTCTGTTATTTTAGCCTATCTGAGAGTTGGGAAGTGGTACCTCAGACTTGTTTTAATTTGTATTTCTCTAATAAATAGTGATTTAAAGCATTTTTTCATATGACTATAGATGGCTTTGATTTCATTATCTGAAGATTGTTCATATTCTTTGACCATATATCAATTGGGGATTGATTTTTATTCTTACAAATTTGGCACAGTTTTTCATATATTTTAGAAATTAGATCTTTATGAGAAATACTGGCTGTAAATATTTTCCCCCAGCTTTGTACTTCCCTTTTATTCTTGTTTCTGTTGATTTTGTTTGTGAAAAGAATCTTTTAATATAATGTATTCAGAGTTGCCCATTTTGCTTTTTATAATGTTTGCTGTTCTTTTTTTGGTTATAAATTGGGAGGGAAAAATTAAAGCCTAAAAGAAAGCAGAGCAACAACCTAGAGTTGCTATTAAGGCAAAGGCATGCTTAATTGACCTTACTGCTAAAGTACTAGATAGTAAATTCCTAGATAATTATGAATTTCAGAATCTCTGTCTCCAGGGCAGAAAAAAAGGGATTTCTTCAACAGTATCAGGTTCTTTGGAGAGGAGAATATCCCAGAATTTAACTTTGTAGAGAGAGATAGGGGAGTTCCTGGATAAATTTTGCTACTTTTAAGGAACAAGACAATATATAGCATTACAGCTGAAGAACAAGCTACAACAATGAACAATTTTGCTCTCCACTATACCTATTACTTATTTGTGTAATAACAACAGCAGCAGCAGAAGCAGCAAAAACAGCATTTATACAGCACTTACTATGCTCAGGCTATTGTTCTAAATACCTCGTAAATTTTATCTTGTTTGATATTCACTACAAACCTGAATGGTTAGGTCCAACTATTTTTCTCACAACAGAAAAAGAAAATAAAGTGAATTGAATTTAAGCGGTTTGCAAAGGATTGCAAAATTGGTTAGTTAACTTATGAGGTAAGATTTAAATGCAATATGCACTATACTACTTTAGATTAACTATGAGTAGTGTTTTTTCCCTATCAAACTCCAGTTCATTTTCCTCCTGGAGAAGTCTATGTCTTTAAGATCGTATTGTAAATATAGACATTTACTTTTTGAACACGAAAATTGTTTCCCTTCTGAAGAAATCCATACCACAAGGTGCAACAATGATTTGGAGAATCTTTCTGACCCTGAGGAAAAGTAGGATTCATCAGAGAGGGAGAGAAATTTTACAGGTTGCTGAGAAACTTTTAACCTAATATGTAGGATAGAAAGAAGGCCTCAATGTTTTCTCCTACAGGCCCTATGACTCTGAGAAATGAAAATCCTTCTAAATGTTTTCATTTGTGTTTATCTGTTTTAGGAAAAGAAGTGAATCTCTGATCTTGACTGGGACAGTGAGCCACGGCAATCTAAGAGTAGGAACCAAGCTTGGCTTTGTACCAAATGAGCCTTTGATGCCCTCAAAGAAAAAGACAATATTTTTGCGTAATCTTCACAAGCCTCCTTTCCTTTAAATGACTCATCTGACTGTGTCCTCTGGACATAGATTTGTCATGAATGAACATAGGAACTAAACTAAGTTTTGAGCTTATAACCTAAGAGACTAAAGTCATATATGGGAGAGTATATACTGGAAGTATTGAAATTTTTTCAGAATATATGGGAAGATAATTTTCAACATTTACCCTTGCAAAATCTTGTTACAATTTTTTCTCCCTCCTTTATCACTTCCTCCTTCCCCTAGACAGGAAGTAATCAAATATAAGTTGAACATGTGCAATTCTTCTAAACATATTTCCACATTTATCAAGCTGCACAAGAAAAAAATCAGATCAAAAATTAAGAAAGAAAAAAGCAAGAAAACAATAAGAACAAAAAGGTAAAAATACTATGTTGTGATCCACATTCAGTCCCTATAATCTCTCTTAAGTGAAATGACCTGATTCACCTCATTGTTGAAAAGAGCCAAGTCCATCACAGTTGATCATCACATAATCTTGTTACTGGATACAATTTTTCTTGATTCTCCTCACTTTACTTAACATCAGTTTGTGTAAATCTCTTTAGGCCCTTCTGAAGTCATCTTGCTAATAGTTGCTTATAGAACAGTAATATTCCATTACATATATCATAACTTTTTCATCCATTCCCCAAGTGATGAGTATCCACTTAGTTTCCAGTTCCTTGCCATTATAAAAAGGGGTGCTACAAACATTTTTGCACGTGTGAATTATTTTCCCTTTTTTAAAATCTCTTTGAGATACAGACCCAGTAGAGACATTGCTGTATCAAAGGATATGCACACTTTGATAATTTGGGAGCATAGTTCCAAGTTGCTCTTCAGATGGTTGGATAAGTTCACAACTCCACCAACAACGTATTAGTGTGCCAGTTTTCCCATATCCCCTCTAATATTTATCATTATCTTTTCCTGTCATCTTAGCCAATCTGAGTGAAGTGATACCACAGAGTTGTCTTAATTTGCATTTCTCTAATTAATAGTGATTTAGTCTTGCTCTGTTTTTAAATATTTCTATGGAATTTTTGTATATCTCTGTATGTATATATATTCATACCTATGCACATTACATATAAAGGTATGTATATATGCACACATATACATATATACTTCTTGTGCTATCATAAGGCACATTTTTATGTGTCTTACAATATGCATTTCCTACACTGTTGATGGGCTCTTCTGAGTCTCTGGAATTTTCTACACTAACAAATGAGAAAAAAGTAGACTATTTTATAACCAATAAATGCATTATTGTTTTGTGGATCTTCTACTTGAGCTGTATGCCATGTGACCCTTATTTCTGAAAATACATTAAGAGCCATATTTAGAGATTTTCTTCAAGTTTGCTTTTGGTTACTATAAATCTATTAATATACATTTTTGAAGCTGTCTTCAATATTGGATCTTATGCATGGAAACCTCAATACTAGGGGCTTGGGACATAAGTTATATTTAGGAAAGCAAATAGAATTGTTCCATATGACATTACAAAGTCATTACTGGAGGCTGAAGAAAGGTAGATTTTAAGCTTAATGGAAGTATATACTTACTAACATTTCAAGTTCCCCAGCAATGTATGGGTTACCTCAGCTATCAGTGATTTCCCTATCATTCTTAGATTTTTTCAGAAGTATATTAAAAAAAAGGAGAGTTAAAGTTTAAGAAATAACAGTCATAAACAAAATTTTATATCTTAACTATTTGGTTATATGTGTTAGTAGGAGACAAATCAAGAATATATGATAAAACTTTATTGTGATATAACCACCATATGGCTCTGAGATATCTGATTATCTGAGCTGTTCCCTAGGTATTCATATTTGCTTCCCCTTGTTTTATCAGTATCATGGGATATTTTCAGTTATATGTGTTATTTCTCCTAATAGAATATAAGATTTTTGAGGGAAAAGACTGTTAATTTTTTCTTTGTAGTTTTAATACCAAGCATATTATTTTTCTCCTAAGAAGCACTTAAAGTCTTATTAATTAACTTATTTATACCTCATTGCACTATAAACTTTCTGAGTGCTTATATATACAGAGAATACCAAAGGGTTAAGCAGTAATAACTTCAGGTTACCACATAAATGACACCTTTATTTTAGTTTGTTTTGTTTTGTTTAATAATAAGTAATATATATATGGAGTCATTTCCTATTTTTTCTAGTGTGCTTTTGCTAGAAGCCATGGAATTCTGGCAGTCAATAGTCACAAAATTCTGATACCTACAGAGACTCAGATACTTTATACTTTCGATAGCTTATTGAATTTTCATGAATCTTTCAGATTTCTTTTAAGTGAGAAATAATGAACAAAGTTATCAATACCTTCCCACAGGGACATAATCTTATTGCATAAACTATGCCCTAGGGTCCTGGAAGATTGTGGTCCAGAAGACCTGGACAGGGTAGTTATATTATTGAGATATTCCTTGAAGAATAGCATATTCAAAAAGTGAAAACCCCAAAGGTTGCTTTTTCTGACCAAAGAAGGAACAATTTGCATTCCTGCAGAGGTTATTCAGAAGCAGCAAGTATAAAAGTAGCATATTGCAGGCTGAATAATCCCTCATTTTTGCCACTGCTGGGAAACCCACCACGCGAATCTGATGGTAGTGTTTAACCCTTGGCCCTTTAAAGAGTTCATTCTTGAGAAAAGCAGAGAACATTGTACCCTTGGCACTAATCAAATGGTACCTGGTTTCAACTATGTCCAGTCCTCTTTTTCAAGACCCTTTGAGGGCAGTTCTGGTTCGTCATGTGCAAGTAGGAATGATTCTAGCACCTGGAATTATGCAACATTGACTCCTCTGAGTTTGATTCGACTTTGTCTCAGAAGTTGTAGCAACTTTAGGGGACAAGTACTCAAGGATTCCGTGGCCAATTACTCACACTTTTGTAATTTTACTGTCTTCTTTTCTTTCCCTATTAAGCTTTAACTGAGCCTTGTTTCAGAGTAGTGGACTGTGAAAGTGGGCTAGGAAGATTAGACTTCTTCATGAAGAAATATATAAAATATTGCTATGACAAGTTTATGCTGATGGTTTGTCATGTGTGAAATGAAATCCCTACCCAATGTGCCTAGACAAGGCAATTAGTGCCAGAGCCCCATATTGGACTGGATTCCTTGTTAAATCTATGTAGGGATTCAGATTGAAAAGATTTTAGTAAGGAAAAAATGTACCTCGCTTAATGACCCCAATTTTCCAAACAAAAACGTCTTTATAACAAGAGAAAATAAATCTAAATGACTTGTCCTCCTAATGTAGAGGGTACATGTTCTGGTTTTATAGACATTCTGTAGGTAATATTAGAAAAAGAAAAAAAAATTAACTTCTACTAAGTGGCATGATCATTGAAGTCAATAGTGGAAGCAACCTTAGCAGCTATGCCCAAAACAAATTCTCAATTTTTAATGCTTGACAAAAGGCCAGTCAGATTCTGTTTGAGGACTTCCAAATAAGAGGGGCAGAGGGGGAGATTAAACAGTAGAAAATTATCATTTCATTACAAGCACATTTTATTTCTGTGTAATTCTACTCGTTAGATTTTCCACCCTTTGGATATGGTACTTCCAAGTATTCTTCTAACACCCCTTTGAGTAATGCTATTAGCATTTTCACTTTACAGATGAAGTAAATAAAGTTGTAATAGGTACATAGAGGCTATGGACTCTGACAAACAAGCTCATTTTTTTAAAATAATACCACATAGTCCTAATTCCCTTATAAGATCTATTTACATCAGTTGAAGTGGTCCATTACTGTACCTAAATACTACTTCCAAAATCCCACTTATATAACTTTTCTCACAGTATTCTTCCCTCCATTATATTTGCTATATGTCAAGTAACTATCTTTGTTGAAAAGTATCTCAGATTCCTCCCTTCTCTGAACAAATATATTCCCTGCATCAATCCACAGCAATATCTCATTTGCATATTATTACATGTCACCTATTTTGTTAAATTCCCACAAATTGTATTCTCATTGAAGGTAAAACACTATTGTAATTTTTTGTGTGTGTTCAAAATGCACTTAACATACTGTTTTTCACATAATAACATTTTTAAAATAATGTGTTCCTTTTGATTTTTAAAAGAGATTTGTAAAAGAGATGTAGCAAGATGATTAATTCATCAGTAAATATGAAGATTTCCTTTTACACTTAACTCTTGCAGTGACTTCTCTTTGTATATTTCTTTTGCTTTTATCATACTTAATTACAATTTACAATACTTACAATATACCACTTATACATATACCACTTCTATTTTGATACATTGATAGCAGGAAGATTTATGAATATTTGGTCCTAAAGAACTCAAATGTTACTTGAATTTTAAAAAAAAGCAGAAAAATGGTTTCTAAGCACTGTGTCCATTACTAGGACCAGCTTGTCAAGGATGACCAAATATCTGAATTTTCTGGTATAAACTTTGACATTTGATCACCATCATATCATGAGAAATAATTAGAAGACTTCAATAGTTTATAATTTCCTTAAGAAAATAGACTATGTCATATTCACATTTGTACTTGTCATATTAATTTCCCAACATAAACAAATAGACACAGAGGCGCGCGCACACACACACACACACACACACTCATACACACACATACTCCTATACTTATAATGCCTTACATGTAATATATGCTTTATAAAGTTTGTTGAATTTTCTTGAATTTTGGAATGATCAAGGGAATGGATGGAAGGTGGCAATTAAATTGTTTTGCAGAAGATGGATACAATTTAGAGGAGTAGAAATTTATTATTTATCATAAAGTTAACTAAGAGAAGCCAGAGTTCAAAAATAAGTCTTATCATTCCAAAGAAAATGGACTTAAACTATATTGAGTCAAAGGACACTATAAATTCTCAAGAGAACAAAATAAAAACTTTGAAAAACAAATATATAGCTGGTACAGCATAAATAATTGGTAGAATAGAAAAAAATAATTTGAAGCTATTATGATAAATTTTACCAAAGGAACCAAAAAGAGAAAAACTACTTTGGAATGCAAATAAACAGAAATAATAAAATTATATGGAAATAGAGCAATTAAAACTAAAATATTTAAAAGAAAATATGATCACCACAAAATTAAAACATACTAATCTTAACAATGGGAAATAAAAGAGATTTTGAATACTAGTCTCCATGGCAATGTAAAAAATGAAAATTACAATGAAAAAAATAATATGAAATAACTTCTCAGAACTTCCAAACACAGAAAATAAAATGCAGACAGGGAAACAATGACATTTATTAATTGTACAAGATTTTAAAAATGTAATCAAGGAACATGATATTGAATTTGATAAATGACAAATAATTAATTATACAAGCAACCAGTAGGAAATTCTTCAGTTATAAAAAAGAAAAATTTGAATAACATAAAACTATTCTGTATTGACTAAATATTCTAAAAGGGAATGAAATGATGTATTTTCAATAGTAAAATACCTCAAGATGCAACCCAAGGTGACAAATTCTCTGTATATCCTTTCATGAAAAATATAGACCCTTAATGAAAAAAACCCTGTTCCAAACATACTAGGACATGTAAAAATCCTGACCAAATTATTTGTTTTTTAAAACCAAAGAATATAGAAATATACAATAGAAATAAATATATTCAACAACCGGTACATGAACAACAAAATAAAGATTGACTATTAAGAGACATTTTTCTAAAAGAAGTCAAGGAAATAAAGGTGAAAACAGAACTCAACATTTCTATTTGAAAAAATAGAATTAGTCTTGCCCCAACAATATTACATTTTATTATACTCCAATTACAGCAGAATCCATGACTTTTTAAAGGATAGAGATATAATTGTAATATACTCTAATCAAGTCAAAGATTAACAGTAAAGTGAAAATAACTCCTGTGGTTTCTTAAAAAGAAGAGAATCTATAGGAAGATACGTAAGTAAGCAAATGGTTGGACTGGATCAGGAGGAAAGAAAAGGGTAAATTATATTTCATTAGCAGAAAGGAATGACACAGAGGAACACTCTGTGGGGAAAGAGAGGTATTGTATTATCAGAGATGGAGACCTTAAAATAAATACAATATTCAGAGATATTTAAGCTGACCAATCATTCTTCCTTATGAAAAGAGGAATCAGAGTTCATAGGGCCAAATGATACCCAGAGAATTTGAAGTCCATAGGCTCTAAGGAATTAATAAAGCAAATGGGAAAAGAATGACCATAGAGAGGGCAAAGGTTAATAAACATCAGCAACATACTCTCTATTATGTTTAAAAAAGTGATATTTATGAGAGGGAAAAACGCCAAAATGCACGAGTGAGGGCAAGTCAGGAGGAAATATCAAAATGATAAAAATTTATTAATTGTTTAGAAGAGTGAAACAGAAAACATAAATTTAATTCCTTTAGAACATATATTCAAGAAGGTCTGAATAATTATAAGGACCATGAAGAAAGAATAAATGCCTAGAATATACAAGAAAGAATGACAAAATATTGAAAAGAATGAAGGATTTTTTTTATTTTTTTTACAAAAAAACAAATAAAATAAAATAAAAATAAAATAGATGAAAAAAGGGCAATTTATTGATTATCAACTAAGAGGGAAAAATAAGAGGAAATTGAATTACAGAAAAAAAGAAGAAAGGAAAAAGAAATGATAATAATAGTAAGTTAAACAAAATTCCAAAAACTAGGAAAAGGAATAACAATTGGCATGGGAATAGAACTGGAGAGTGAGAGAAAAAGAGCTAATAGAAATAATTTTGCTTCAAAGTAGCTTAAGCAAAATTATTTGAAGAGATAAACTAATGTGTTTACAAAGGAAGGGGAAAGAAATGTTATGTTGGGAAAAAATGGCTGTCAAAGACGAATGAAGAAAAATTTTTTAAAATTATTTTTTAAAATCCCTTTAGCAGTAAATGTGAATGCATTAAACCATCCAATAAAAGTAAAAATTGACTACTATCAATTGGAAAAGAAAACAAAATCTTAACATTTCCTGCTCAGAAGAAAAATACCTAAAAATGTTTGACAAATAAAGAGATTATAAATGAGTAGCTGAATTAAAAGAAAATAATATCTGGAGCAAAATTTACTGTGCAACAGTTAAAGCCCAAAGAAGAAAATGAGCAGGAGGAAGAGAGGAAAGAGAAGGAAAAGGAAAAATAAAAGTTTGAAGGGGAAGAGAAAAAAAAAAGAGAGGGGAGAAGGAAATGAGCAGAGAAAAAAAGAGGAAGATGATGGAGGGAGAAACAAAAGAGAAGCAGTGGAATAGGAAAGAGTGACAGAGAGAGGAAAATTATGATAATAATGATTATGAAGACGAGGAAGAATAGCAACAATAATAATCATCCTCACAAGCACTATTACAACTACTACTATTACTCCAACTACTGCTATCACTACTACTCCTTCTACTGCTGTTGCTGCTGCTATTACTACAATTTCCACTACTACTACTACTACCACTACTACTACCACTACCACTAAATAATAGCCAGAAAATAACATTGACAATAGAAAAGAAATAAACAAGGAAACTATGTAATATTGAATGGAATAAAAGAAAATAAAAAAATAGTATTATTCATCCATACAAAAATAGTTAAAGAAACTTTGTCAAAGACTATATAGCCATTAGTCTAAGAAATCATTTGAAATACTATTATATTTATATCAATGATACAAACATGGTTTAAGTTACAAGAATAATAAATATAATTAATCATAATAAAAACAAACAAAAAGGAAAAAAAAAGAAAAAAATAAATTTTAAACCTTATGATTATGTAGATATGGGAAAGACTTTGGGAAATGGATATGCTTAAAACCTCTATACAGTCATAAAAAGTATATTTTTAATATCATAAAAATGTCTTTCTAAAACCAAAAGCAATTGTCACATGCAAAGAGGATATATTAATTTTTTCCCATTATATACAGAGAGTAAGAATGTCCACTTTCCCTTCTCTTATATTATTTCTGAAAATACTAGTGACATCAGTATAACAAGAAAAAGAAATTAAAGGCATAAAAATAGGCAAAGAAGAAGGAAAAGAAAACTATATTTACTGATAATAATACATCCTAGGAATTCAGCAAAAAACAATGTTGAGAATACTTTTAGGAAAGTTTTAGGAAATAAATAATACAATTTCCCCTTCCTCCCAATATTTTCTTTTATAATAAAGTCTCATTGTAACAAAATCCAAGGGGAAATACAAATAGAAATCCCATTCCAAGTAATTATCTATGAAAAAATCTTGAAAGCATAGAAATCACTTGTCTCAGTTTCCTTATCTTGCCTTGGCTACAAGTGGAAGACTTACTCAATATCACTTTGAAACTACTGGTGGGTTTTTCTGGTAACATTTCAGATCAGGACTGTTTTTACATTTCTTGGGTAGCTTGTTAACTACACCTCCTTCTATTCTAATGAGCTTACCACCTTAATGTCATTTTTTTCTGACACCCAATCAGGATATAACCTTGCAGTTAAGAACTGAGCTCAAGATATGCCAACCTAAGTCTCTCCAATAACTGGGGTTACAGACATGCTCCACCATTCCTAGTTGTCTACACCCTTTCTTCTACAATTGTCTTACCATAGTGGTAAATATATACATGGTTTTATTACGTGTATGTACTGCTGTTTTGATTTTCTTTCTTAAATCTGTACTACTTCATATATGCCTCCCCACATTTCTTTTTATTCCAATAAAATATTTGAAATAAGAAGCCAGGCAAAGCCAGAGAAGAAAAAAAAAAGCATTTCCCTTTTGTAACTGGCTTGTCAAAGCCAAATAAGAGCTGACACAGGGTTTCAGGGTTTGAGGAATTTATCACACTGACTATTACCAAGGCATAGAGATAATATTTACAAGGAATCCCAAGGTACAAACTTAATTGTCACACTGATTCCCTCTGTGCCATGTTATTAGGCAGCCAGGACAATCCTTTATAAAGAAAGATTTCCAAGGATGTGACCTTTCCTTTTCTCCATTTCCATTTCACTTAAATTATCACCCCAAAGATTTCAAAGGGGCTCTCTCAGCAGTCTGATCAATTGGAGGTATACCACAGTGATAGGGAACATTGATTGCCAAAGAGAGGGGAAAATAAAAAGGAGAAATTGACTGTGAGCCTGTATGAAACCAAATTTCTACTCTCTCACCATTTTATATATCCATTACCACTTCAGAAAGACAAGGTAGCAATAAAAATAAATTCTGAAATCACATCTTACCATGTGATTGTAATCAGAAAAGGGAATATACTAATGGCATAGGAAGATTTCATATTAATTCTCCCACACAGCTCAACCATGAGATAAGTCTCAGTTTATATAACAAAAGACACTTTTATAAACTTAAATTGGAATCAGAAAATTTATGTGTTCTCTACTTCTCTGTCTCTGTCCATCTCTGTCTCTCTATCTTTGTCTGTCTCTGTCTCTGTCTCTCTTTTACTTCTTGTCTCCCTCTCCTTCCCCCTCTCCCACCATGCTCCCTGTCCTTCCCCCATCTCTCCCTTTTTTCTCTCTCTTTCTCCCTTTTCCTCCTCCTTCTCCTCTTCTCCTCCTTTTTCTTTCTTCTTTTCTACTTCTTCTTTTCTTCTTTTTCTTCTTATTCTCCTCCTCCTCATTCTCATCTTCTCTCTCTCTCTCTCTCTCTCTCTCTCTCTCTCACTCTTCTCCCTGCTCTATGTTACTTCCTGCAATGCCCTCCCTACGTTCCATTTCCATATTTCTTACTTATACATTAACAGCTAGGGAACAAAGTAGTTAAAACACATTCTGGGATCAGGAAGACTCAGATCAAATCAAATATTTACTAACTTTGTGATTATTAAATCATTTAACTTTTCAGAAGGCTCAGTTTCCTCATTAGCACCTGCTATATTTGTTGGGAAGATCAAATGAGTGACATATATTCAGTACTTTGTAAATTTTTTTAAATGTAAAAATGTTTGCCCAGTTTATTGCTTCCCCTCTAATCTTGTCTGCATTCATTTTGTTTGTACAAAAACTTTTTAACTTGATATAGTCAAAATTATCTATTTTGTGATTAATGATGATCTCTAGTTCTTCTTTGGTCACAAATTCCTTCCTCCTCCACAGATCTGAGAAGTAAACCATCCTACATTGTTCTGATTTGTTTATAATATCATTCTGTATGTCTAGATCATGAATCCATTTCGACCTTATCTTGGTAAAAGGTGTTAGGTGTAGGTCAATGCCCAGTTTCTTCCATACTAGTTTCCAATTTTCCCAGCAGTTTTTTGTCAAATAGTGAGTTTTTATCCCAAAAGCTGGGGTCTTTGGGTTTATCAAACACTAGATTACTATTGTCATTGACTATTTTGTCCTGTGAACCTAATCTATTCCACTGATCCACTACTCTGTTTCTTAGCCAGTACCAAATGGTTTTGATGACCACTGCTTTATAATACAGTTTTAGATCTGGTACAGCTAGGCCACCCTCATTTGCTTTCTTTTTTTTTTTTTTTCATTAATTCCCTTGAAATTCTTGACCCTTTGTTTTTCCAGATGAACTTTATTGTTAATTTTTCTAGGTCAGTAAAATAATTTCTTGGGAGTTTGATTGGTATAGCACTAAATAAATAGATTGGTTTAGGTAGTACTGCCATTATTATTATATTTGCCTGACCTAAGAGCACTTGATATTTTTCCAATTGTTTAGATCTGACTTTATTTGTGTGGAGAGTGTTTTCTAGTTTTGCTTATAAAGATCCTGACTTTCCCTTGGCAGATATATTCCAAAATATTTTATACTATCAAGAATTATTTTAAATGGAATTTATTTTTGTATTTCTTGCTGTTGGATTTTGTTAGTGATGTATAAAAATGCTGATGATTTATGTGGATTTATTCTGTGTCCTGCAACTTTGCTAAAATTGTAGATTAATTCTAATAGTTTTTAATTGATTCTCTAGGGTTCTCTAAATATACCATCATATCATCTGCAAAGAGTAATAATTTGGTTTCCTCCTGACCTAGTCTAATTCTTTTAATCTCTTTTTATTGTTTTATTACCAAAGCTGGCATTTCTAATACAATATTGAATAGTAATGGTGATAGTGGGTAACCTTGTTTCACTCCTGATCTTATTGGGAATGGTTCCAGTTTATCACCATTACATATGATTCTAGCTGATGGTTTTAAATAGATGCCACTGATTATATTGAGGAAAAGTGCATTTATTCCTATAATCTCTAGTGTTTTTAATAGGAATGGATGTTGGATTTTATCAAATGATTTTTCTGCATCTATTGAGATTATCATATGGTTTTTGTTAGTTTGGTTATTAATATAGTCAATTATGTTAATAGTTTTCCTAATATTGAACCATCCCTGCATTCCTGGTATAAATGGTACTTGCTCATGATCATTCTGGGGATGATTTTCTGTAATCTCTTTGCTAATATATTATTTAAGATTTTTACATCAATATTCTTTAGGAAATTTAAGATTTTTGCATCAATATTCATTAGCGATACTTTGTAAATTTTAATATATGTGTGTGTATGTCTGTTTATGTGTATAAGGCATATATAAATGCTAGTTAGTATTTTACTATACCACAGTATTTTATGATCAAATCATAAAAAATTCACTATTTTGATTTGATATGCAACTTATTTGTGTTTCCCCATCTTGAAAGATCCCTTTACTGTTTGTGGTGCACTCCTCTAACTTAGAGGAAGTGCCTGTGTTAACTTTGCTCACTTCTTCCCTGTTTTCCTGACTCATTTCTGACTTTTTTTCAGACTTGTCCACTAGGCCCAAAGAGGGGTTTCATCTCATCTTGTTTCCCTACTTTCCTCTATTTCCCCCAGTTCTGTTTTGTAATTTGCCTTTTCCCATTAGAATATAATCTTCTTGAAGGTAGCTGTGTTCAAGAATTTTAGCTTTTTTTATTCCCAGTGCATAGCATAGAATCTGATACATTGTAAGTACTTGTTATTAAGTGATTTATTTTTTAATCTAATATTTGTCTGTCTTTGCAAATTAACATGAAATGATTTGCTAATTGTGAGAATAGATACCCAAATCTAAAAAAAAGTATTTTGAAAAAAATCATTTAGTTAGTTATCAGAAAGAGAGAGAAATAGAAATGGTATGGCTCTCTCTCATTCAGACTCTGAAAGATTTATTTTTATAGGATACATAAACAAAGATAAAGAAGGATAACCCACACATAAGGGCAGTTAGGTGGTACAGCAGGTAGAGTACTGTGTCTAAAGTTACGAAGATTCATCTTGCTGAGTTTACATCTTAATAACTAGCTCATCCTGAGCAAGTCACCTGTTTGCCTCAGGTTCCTTCTCTGTTAAAGAGGCTAGAAAAAGAAATAGGCAATCACTGGACCAGTTTTGCAAAGAAAAGCCCAAATGGGGTAATGAGGGGTTGAACATGGCTGAAAGATCAAAACAACAACCCATACATGAACCTCACATACACAATCAAGCAATTTTGCCAAGAGCAAGGTAGATTGATATGAATATGAGCAATTTTAAAATATTTAAGGAACTATATCAAATTTATAAAAATACAAGTCATTCACCAATTGATAAATGGTCAAAGGATATGAACAGATAAATCTCTAAATCACTATTGATTAGAGAAATGCAAATTAAAACAACTTTGAGTTATCACCTCACACCTCTCAGATTGGCTAAGATGACATGAAAAGATAATGATAAATATGGAAGGGGATGTGGGAAAACTGGAACACTAATGCATTATTGGTTGAATTGTAAAATGATCCAACCATTCTGGAGAGCAAGTTGGTATTATACTCAAAGGGTAATAAAACTGTGCATACCCTTTGACCCAATACAGACCCAACAGTGCCATTAATGGACCTGTATCTCAATGAAACTTTTAAGGAGGGTTAACAACTCACATGTGCAAATATGTTTGTAGCAGCTCTTTTTGTTGATAGCAAAGAATTGGAAAACGAGTCCACAGTAACAGCAAGAATGTGCAATGAAAAACTATAAAAGACTTGGTTCTTCTCCATGGTTCAGTGATGTAAAGCAATCCAAAAATACTTTGGATATAAAATGCCATCTGCATCCAGATAAAAGAACTAAGGAGACTGAATGTAAATCAAAATATATTATTTTTTTTAATTTTTTTTTATCTCTGCCATGTTTTTCCCTTTTGTTCTGATTTTTTTCTCCTAACATGATTCATAAAGTAATGTTTATTAAAAATAAAAAAAAATTATTGATAAAAAACAGAAAAAATTTTCAATATTATTAAAATTCACTTTATTACTTTCCCCCAATTGTTTAAATTTTCTTATTTCTACTTTAAAAGTATCACCATTATTTCAGTCACCCAGACTAATAAACTCAGAATCATCTTTAATTCTTGCTTTCTTTCAACTGTTATTTCAAATCAGCTGACAAGTCTTGCCAGTTTAAACTTTATATCATTTTCCCTGTTCTTCTTTTCTCCCCACTCACACAAGATATATCCCAATTCAAGTCCTTATTCCTTTTGTCTAGACTATTGCAATAACCTCTCAATTGATGTCTTGATTCTCCAATTTCTCACTTGATTGCCAAATTGAGTTCTTGAAATACTGATATGAGCAATGATGACCCAGTTCAAAAAATTCCATTGATTCACTGTCATCTCTAGACTATAAAATGGGGGACAGCTAGTTGGAGAGAGCGCCATCCCTTAAGTCAGGAAGACCTGAGTTCAAATTTGGCCTCAGACAATGAACACTTCCTAGCTGTTTTACCCGGCAAGTCACTTAGCCCCAATTGCCTCAGAAAAAACAAAACAAAACAAAACAAAACAAAAACAAAAACAAAAACAAAAACAAAAAACAATGATAGAATATAAAATGAGTTCTTTACCCTGACATGTAAAGTTCTCCCCAATCTGCCACTCATCTACCACATTAGATTTGTTTCACATTATTCCTCTTCATATTTTCCATGTTCCAACCACACTAATCCTGTTTCTTTAGGCCAACATTCTACATCTTTTCTCTGTGTCATTTTACAACTCATACCCAAAAGAATAATAATATCTAATGAAAACAACTTATCTTTATAAAATACAGTAAGATTTATAGGGGAGGCACAGCCAAGATGGCCCAGTGAAAAGGTGACTTTCTGCCTCTCCTCTGATCTTCTCTCAAATCAACAATAAAATAAGCCTCTGAACTGATCTTCAAGTCAACGGACTCAGAAATATTTGGACACTGCTCTCTGGATAACTTCATATCAGGTTAGTCAGACTCAGTCAGAGAGATAAATAGACAACTTCTGTGTAGGCCAGAAGTGAGGGTGGGACTCAGCTCAGCTCATTGTGGCAGAAATTGCAAACTCCAAATTCCAAACACCTGGAGTTTATCTGAGGCACTTGGGACACTCTGCCCTGATTGGGGGCAGGTATTCTGGCAGACTTGCCTTGTTTAAGGAGTAATTTGGACTTAGTCCTAGCCCCCACCGGCCCAGCACCTTAAGTCAACTCGTGAAGTACCCCAGGGCAAAGCTTTTCAGCTGCCGTTTTTTTTCCCCTACTTTAAGAGATATCCACGCTGTCTAAAAAAAATGAAGAAGAAAAAGATAGCTCTCACCATAGACAGCTTTATAAAGAGAAAGAAGTGATCACCTCAGATCCAGAGGTTCCTTTAGACAAAAATCCAGAGAAAATCACCAAGGACCATCACTGGTCCCCTTTTCAAAAGGCCTTTCCAGAAGATTGCATAAAGAACCTCGAAAGAGAGCTGGAGGATAAATGGGAAAATAAACTGAAATCAGTGCAAGAAGGATACAATATCTAGCAAGAAGGATATAATGCCCTGCAAAAGAGATATGAAAAAGACACCAATTTATTAAAAAATAAAATTAGTGAAGTGGAAAAAGAGTGCAATGAACAAATTGGCCATTTACGAAAGGAGCTTAAAAAGGTAACTGAAGAAAACAACACTTCAAAAATGAGAATTGAACAAATGCAAGTGAATGACTCAATAAGACTTGAAGAATCAGTCAAACAAAAAAATTTGAAAAATTAGAAGAAAATATGAAATATATCCTAGGAAAAACAACTTACTTGGAAAATAGATCTAGGAGAGACAATCTAAGGATTATTGGACTTTCTTAAAGTCATGATGAAAAAAAGAATCTAAACACTATCTTCCAGGACATCCTGAAAGAAAACTGCCCTGAGATTGCAGAATCAAAGGGCAAAATCACCATTGAAAGAATTCACCGATCACCTCCTGAAAGAGAACCCAAAATTAAGACCCCAAGGAATATCGTGGCTAAATTTCAGGACTATAGCACCAATGAACAGATTCTGCTAGGAGCTAGAAAAAACAATTCAAACACCGAGGATCAATAATAAGAATCACACAGGATCTGTCAGCCTCCACACTGAAGGATCGAAGGGCCTGGAACCAGATATTCTGAAGAGCAAAGGAACTTGGATTACAACCAAGAATAACCTATCCAGCTAGAATGAGCATTATCCTCCAGGGAAGAAGATGGTCATTCAATGATATAGGTGAATTTCATCTATTTCTAATGAAAAGACCGGATCTGAACAAAAAATTCGACACCCAAACGCAGAACTCAAGAGATGCATAAAAAGGTAAAAAGGAAAGGACTCTTGAGAACTTTATTTTTACTAGGGTGATACTTAAAGTTTGGGGGTACAATTAACTAGATATTACTTTGATAACATGAAAAAGAACTAGAGGGGAAAAGGTTGTCATACTGGGGAAAAGAGGGAAAAAGTGGTAAAATAAGATCTAAAAAATAAGGAGGTAAAAACAAGGTAAAATCTCTTGAAGAGGCAAAGAAAACCTAATATAATTGAGAGAAAGAGGGGAGGGAGATGAGCATTGTGTAAATCTTACTCTCATCAGGTTGGGCTCTAAAAGTGTATATCAGACATTTGATTTCACATAGAAACTTGTCTGTTGCTAGAGGGAAGTGTGAGGGAAAGGAGGAAAAGTAAGGGACAAACTAATAGAAGGGAAAATAGAAGAATCAGGGGAAAGGAGTAAAAACAGGGGGAGGGAATCTAAAGGGGGGAGTATTGTTTGGGGGAGGGGGTCATCAAAAGCAA